>JAOXOE010029161.1:0-14891 GCA_028565055.1 Phoeniculus purpureus
GAAAGGGACCTGGGGGTCCTGGTGGACAGCAGGATGACCATGAGCCAGCAATGTGCCCTTGTGGCTAAGAAGGCCAATGTTATCCTGTGTTGGATTGGAATGGGGGTGGTTAGCAGATCTAGAGAGGTTCTACTCCCCCTCTGCTCTGCACTAGTGAGACCACATCTGGAGTATTGTGCCCAGTTCTGGGTCCCTCAGTTCAAAAGGACACAGAGCTGCTGGAGGGAGTCCAGCGTAGAGCCACGAGGATGATGAAAGAAGCTGAACACCTCCCTGATGTGGAAAGGCTGAGGGAGCTGGGTCTCTTGAGTTTGGGGTAGAGGAGACTGAGGGTGACCTCATTAATGTCTATAAATATGTGAAGGGTGGGTGTCAGGAGGATGAAGCCAGTCTCTTCTCAATGTCGTCTAGTGATAGGACGAGGGGCAATTGGTGTAGGCTGTAACATAGGGGGTTCCATATGAATTTGAGAAGGAACTTTTTCACAGTGAGGGTAATGGAGCACTGGAACAGGCTTCCCAGAGGGGTTGTGGAGTCTCCTTCCCTAGAGATGTTTAAAACCCACCTGGATATGTTCCTGTGTGACTTGGTCTAGGTGATCCTGCTGTGGCATAGGGATTGGACTAGATGACGTTTTGGGGTCCCTTCCAATCGCTAATGTTCTGTGATTCTGTGATTCTCTGATTCTTTTGCAGTTACTATTCCAGTTAGTTCCTATTTTCATGCATCATTTTGGGAAGAAACTAAACTCTTTAAACATCCCTCATACCATTGCTGAAAGCAAAGGCAACTAAATACTGTCATTTTCTCAGAGGCAGACAGAAAAGAAGAGAAAACAGGGGAACACAGTACCACACAAACATCTTTTAGTGTCATGTCTTGTCTCCATGCCTGAGCCAGGAAGATATTGAACCAATTTCAGAAATCTAGCTGTGTAGAAGACCTCTGGATGCCTCCTCTTGCCATAACTAGCCCACTTGTTGGAGATGGGCTCACATAGGATCAAGGCTCAGAGGCAGCACAATCCTTCCTACAAAAGAGTTCCCTTTCAACAATGCAAATCTTCACTTACAAAGCTATGAAGAAATTAAACGCCCTTCTGTACACACATAATGTTCCAGAGCACATGGGTAGTAAACACCTGCTTTTAACAGGTCATGGTAAAACCTTTGAATGTTATATGGTAGCCAAGCACAACAATTATGTTGAAGTGCCATATTTTGTCTACAGAATCGCTTTTGGAGTTAATCAAGGTAGTAAGCAGCTATTCAAGGAGAAAAAGCCTATAGTTTTGACTTACCATCATCCCCATAAGAAAGATCAACTAGACATCAGAGTACATTTCACTACATACACACACAAAACAGAGACTAACTCTCTCCAAAATCCCCTGCATCCAAATGTCAACAGTCAGGGTCTCAGGATCTAAGTACAAGGATGCCTGTTGCTGTTTGTCAGATACTGTTAACACTGGCTTTCTTCTCCAACCCAGAAATTGAGGGCTTTTGGGGGTAGGGAATAAATTCCTAAGACATTAAGGCAATACTAGAATTCAGTATCTATCTGCCCTGTGATCTCTCTTCTTTAAGTTAATTCTGGTTGCAAAAGACAAATACCTAAACTTTTACTCAGGATCTAATCTTCTGTTCATCTCCGTTTCCATTCCTTGGAAGTTTTAACTTCCTCTGATCCCAATGCAGTATAAAGAGACAGATTTTAGGATTCATCTCATTTGAAACTGCTTTCCAAATGTATTTATATAGCATAAGAGTATACTATACAACAAATATTTATAATGCTGATTTATAAATCATATATACATATCCTCTTTTAGATGTAAAAGCCCTGGAGAAACAAAAATAATACATAATGGCTGAAACACAGAGAATTTGTGCATTGAATCACAAAGGGGAAAAAACAGGGCAGGGATAGCTAATAGTCATGAGAATTAATGTGTTTTGTAATTAATACTAATTGAAGCCTATTAAAAAAGGATTTGGAGAATCCTTATGCACGACACACTCCAACAGAGAAAAAGGAACATCAGTAAGTACATCAACAGACCTTTGCGTGACACGGGTGAGGACAATTTTCTACTTCCAATGGAATAAAATGGGGCACAGGACACCCGTACTACAGTCCAGGTCAGTCCTGTATTCAAATCCTACCCATCTTGGTAGACTTTGTCTTATTTACATGCACTTCTGGAAACTGCGTGCAGTTCCCGTGTTCTTACCAGCCCATTTAGAGCCACAAGGTCTGAATAGTTCACATTCAAAAGTCTTCTGCCTTCAGTGCCCAACATGGCTATCCAACATGCACATCACTAAAGCATCCTTTGGGGCTGTCCCATTCCATAACACTCACGGCTGCATTTTTGGCCTTAATCCTGTCATCAACAAAACCACAAAACACAACAGATCTGTGCATCAGCTAAACACTGAACACATCCACAAGGCTGGTAGCCCAGGTCAGAAGCAACACTGCATACAAGATGTGCCCTGCTTCAGCTAAGTGAAACGGGACATTAGTGGATGCTCACTGCCACCCAGAGAGGCCAAATCTTCTTCACAAATTCATTAGGTCCAAATTATTCCAACAGTAGGGAGTTAAGCTAACTGAAGGCACTGTACAATGCTTACAGCAGATTTTAACTTCAGCCCACTTGCCAGGGCTTTCAGATCATAAGCAGAAGTTAATTTTAAATTACATACAAAGACTTGAGCTATGGGAGAAAAGAAAAGGCTAAGCAGCATTCTCCTCTGTACCCTTAACACAGAAAGAGATACTGAGATTCAACCAATTCTATTAGTCTGAGCACAAAAAAAAAACCCAAACAAAACCCTTTGGAGGTCCCACATATTCTAAAGATAAAAACCACACTGTTGTTGATTCAGGAGTATTTTCTACATCTATCCCTTTCTTGCATTGTGGTGTCTGCCCTCATGAGAAATGGGGGATAAAATCCATATTCTAAGAAGATAGGTCTATGGTGGCCCTTAATTTACCTCAGATATATTTATTTTGTTAGCTACAATGCTACACCATTTTTGCTTCTGAATAATCCCACACACGACAACATACCTGTTAAACTGACATAGACCATGTTTTTAATAGGTGATATGCTGTAGAATATACTACACTGAAAGGACTTTATTCTTATTTACTTGTCGTACTTGGATTAATTGAACTGTCACACAGCGCTTTTATTGTTGAATTTACACATCCTCCAACTACTGGAGCTCACCTGTCCGTATATCTTACGCAGCAAACGTGCTACAATCTGATAACGTACCCCAAATCTCTCCTTATTCTGCCAGAGATGTATTCAACATGTATTACAGAATCATAGAATCTTTCAGGTTGGAAAAGACCCTTGGGATCATTGAGTTCGACTATCAATCCTACTCCACAAGTTCACCCCTAGACCAGATCCCCCAACACTACATCTATGTGACTTTTAAACACATCCAGGGATGGGGACTCAACCACCACCCCGGGCAGCCCATTCGAGTGCCTGACCACTCTCTCCGCGAAGAATTTCTTCCTGATGTCTAATCTAAACCTA
The DNA here is from genome assembly GCA_028565055.1 of Phoeniculus purpureus. Classification (NCBI taxonomy): domain Eukaryota; kingdom Metazoa; phylum Chordata; class Aves; order Bucerotiformes; family Phoeniculidae; genus Phoeniculus; species Phoeniculus purpureus. The sequence goes on from JAOXOE010029161.1 coordinate 3,569, forward strand.
CCGTGTTGATTCTAAAACACACTTGGAAATTATCAATGGTATAAAGCTAGAAAAATTTTGCGAAAACACGATGACATAAATGGTCAAATTGCTAAAATGTACTTGACAGTTCCAACTGTTTTTCATAAAGACTTTTAGTAAAGATGTCAGGAGGCACAGAAATCTGTAACAGTCCTATTTTGAAAAATCAAAAGGGATTTTGTCATCCCCTTGAGAAAGACTGGCTCTTTTATATCATCTAGATTTACATGCTGAATATTCATTATCAGTGATACATCTTTCTCTAGTGCTAGAACAGGTCATTAACTTGCCTTTTCTTTTTTAATTATGAAGTTTGACAAATGTATTTTCTGCCTGCTCCGAACAGGAAAGAGATTAGTTACCAATTAACTCAGTAATCAGACGACACCAGTGTCAGTGAGCTTGAAAACTTTTTCCAGGCAGAATGGCTGAAGTGGTATGGACTGTTTTTCTTTTTTATTATACTTGCTCAGTTGAAGACACTGAGGTACCCTGGAACAGGCAACCACACGTGGAGGCACTTAAACTTTTCCCCTGTTCTCCACCCAATACTATTTGAAGGGAGAGTAAAATTTCAATCGCTGTGTTACTCAGCATGTAGCTGTTCTCTTTCCAAAACAGACTATTTGCTGCAATTGTCAGTAGGACTTTTGTTCTCTTCTCTGTTGGACACTTTACTAATCACATATCAACTTGTTCTGCTCTTCATTCATCAGTTACGTTCAATCTGAACTTCCCATTATTGTCACTGAGGAGGAAAAAGCAATATACTGGACCATACACATTTCATGCTATTTTTGATCTCAGCATCAGAAGTTCTGTAACTTCACAGAATCACAGAACATTATGAATTAGAAGTGACCTCAAAAGATCATCCAAATCCAATCCCCCCAACACAGCAGGATCACCTTGATCAAGTCCAGGTGGGCTTTCAATATCTCCAGAGAAGGAGACTCCACAACCTCCCTGGGCAGCCCATTCCAGTGCTCCATCATCCTCACTGCAAAGGATGATGAAGCACTTCTCATATTTATGTGGAACTTGCTTTTTTCCATCTCACACCCATTGCCCCTTGTCCTATCATTAGATGACACTGAGAAGAGCCTGGCTCCATCCTCCTGACACCCATCCTTTACTAAATGTGAACGTGCTAAATGTGTATTAGTTAAAAAGTATTAGTCCGTCTATTTTGGCATCAGATTATATGCCATGCTTTCATTTCCACCAACTGTAATATTCTCACGAACTCCTACTCTAAAGATGCATGTATGGGACTTCTAGAACTATTTATTCTGCTTTCTAAAATAATCAGGTAATTTAGATGAGAGAAAAGGCTCATTAGCACTATACCATTTGAGTTTTGTCTTCTACTGACTAGTGCACAGGCTTAGAAAAAACTCCCCCAGCACAGTATGACTATTTTCCCGTGGGACTCATTACAAAGTTCAACTTAGTCCAGACTGGGTTTTCCTCACTCAGAGGTAATATTACAGAATCACAGAACTTTAGGAATTGAAAGGCACCTCGAAAGGTCATCCAGTCCAATCCCTCTGCCACAGCAGGATCATCTAGATCAAGTTGCACAGGAGCACATCCATGCAGGTTTTAAACATCTCCAGAGAAGGAGACTCCACAACCTCCCTGGGAGCCCATTCCAGTGCTCCATTACTCTCACCATTAAAAAGTTCTTTTTCATGTTTAATATTCCCAGGAAAATATTCTTTAATTCTTTATGATATGAAGCCTTAACACCAAAGATCTCACGTCAAGTCTATGTGATACATTGCTCCTCATGGGCAAGAAAAGATTGCTTTTACACAGTTAAAGGGTTTGCACATTAGTGCTATCTTACAGATTAACCATGGAGACACGCGAGAATAGAAGCTCTGACATTTCCGACAATAGTGGGCTGCTTTTGGTCCTTCAAATACATCAGCAAAACCAAAAGCAGAACCTATGATACCACAGCACTAAGAGAGTTAAATTTAACATCAGAGTGGGATAAAAAGCCTCAGATCGCTGGTAATACTGGGGAAAGGAGGTGAAGAAAGAATCATAAAAACGCACAAGGTATCACAGAATCACAGAACGTTAGGGATTGGAAGGAACCTTAAAAGATCATCCAGTCCAATCCCCCTGCCACAGCAGGATCACCTAGTTCAAGCCGCACAGGAACATGTCCAGGTGGGTTTTAAACATCTCCAGAGAAGACTTCACAACCTCCCTGGGCAGCCTGTTCCAGTGTTCCATCATCCTCACCATGAAAAAGTTTCTTCTCATATTTATGTGGAACTTCCTATGTTCCAGCTTACACCCATTGCTTCTTGTCCTATCATTAGTAAAGCCTGGGTCCATCCTCCTGACACCTGCCCTTCACATATTAACAACATTAATGGGGTCACCCCTCAGTCTCCTTTTTTCCAAGCTAAAGAATCATAGAATCATTAGGGATTGGAAGGGACCTGGAAAGATCATCTAACCCAATCCCCCTGCCGCAGCAGGATCACTTAGATCAAGTCACAAAGGAACATATCCAGGCAGCCTTTCCTCATCAGGGAGATGTTCCACTCCATCATCTTTGTGCCTCTGCCCTGGATTCTCTCAAGCAGTTCTATGCCCTTCTTGAACTGAGAGGCCCAGAACTGGACACAATACTCCAGATGTGATCTCACTAGGGCAGAGTAGAGGGGCAGGAGAACCTCTCTCCATCTGCTAACCATTCCCCTTCTGATGTACCCGAGGATGCCATCGGCCTTCTTGGCCACAGGGGCACACACTGCTGGCTCATGGTCATCTTGCTGGCCACCAGGACCCCCAAGTCCTTTTCCCCTACACTGCTCTCCAACAGGTCAGTCTCCAGCGTATACCGGTACCTGGGGTTGTTCTTGCCCAGATGCCAGACTCTGCACTGCCCTTGTTACAGTTCATTCAATGTCTCCCTGCCCAACTCTCCAGCCTCTCCAGTCCAGGTCTCACTGAATGTCAGCACAGCCTGCTGGTGTTTCGGCCACTCTTCCTAGCTTTGTGTCACCAGCAAACTTGCTGACAGTGCACTCTAATCCCTCATCCAAGTCATTAATTAATAGATTGACTAGGATATTATCCATGTAATGTTCAATGTACAATAGGCTGAGGATATTCAGAACGTAAGACTGCAAATAGGCCTTTAACCTCAACTGAGACACTGAATACCAGCTCCTCTCTCAGTCTGCTCTTGCTGCTTTTCAGCAAAAATGATCTCTGATGCAGTGGCAACTGCCTGTATAACCTTAGACCTCATCCTCCCGCAGTTCTCCCCATAGTGCTGTCCTAATGCTTAACAATGGACAGAGAACAGTCCAGCAGCAACATGTCAATATTTTGTTCAATTCCTTAAATTTGTTACTGCCAAAGTGCTGCTGTAAATGACACCCTTCTGTCCTTGGAAACGACAGTCAGTTCTGCAACAGCAAGTCAGTATCAAGCAAAAGCAGACATACACAGAAGCTTTTAAACTGTAGTGTTTGGAAGAATTAATCTGTACAAACCCAGATGAGTCTTGCTTCTCCTCTGAGTTAACAAATATATTTTGGTGTTCCAAGGAACCAATTCTACGCCAGGATACCAGATTCTCACATCTTTCTGTACCTACTTGACACAGCTGACTGCACAAGTCTGCAATGGTGCTCATGGGTGAGAGCTCCCATTTGTGCATCTGCCTGCTGCAGTATCAGGCACTGCCAACAGATGAACTCAAAAGCTTTCCTGTGCACTGGAAACCATGAAGGGGTTTTGCTAATGATTTACATTTTCGAATTAACTCTGTGTGAACAGAACCATAAGTAGTGAAGCCTGAAGCAAACCCAAGGAGATCAGGCAGCCTTTCTCTTCTACCTCTGAAATGTCAGGTACTGAGAAGTGAACACATTCAGCAGCCTGTCTCCTGTAAATTCCTACCAGTACTGTGACAAGCACAGGATTTGAAGCTCTATCCCTCTGGTCAGCTTCAGCCACTGAAGCTAGCTGCCAGATATTAAAACAAAGAGTCTAAAGCAATCCTAGCAAGACATAATAACAAATGGCAAATCTGAGAAAAGACGAGAAAACGGACCTTCTTTAATGGACCTCATTAATCAACCCCCCTTCACGGGTGCAAGTAACACCAAACAGAACTGACAGGTACCTTACAGCAGCTAAGATGACCAACACTTTCTAGTGTCGTTTAGAGGATCTGTTCTCCAGGTCTGTCTCACCCTAAATAAACATTTACTTGGTATTTTCCGAATCTTGCATCTTCTATCTCTGCCAAAGAAAATAATCTTTACTGAAGGCACACTAGGAAATACTGGTTTGGTTTCGGTACTATCCCTGTTAAGTCTCTCTGGTCATTTGGCATTACAGCTTTATGTTCGTGTTGTAAACAAAAGAATTACTGATACTTTAGTACATTAATTAGTACATTACTAATTAGTCTAGTACATTACTGATATTCTAGTATAATTAAGACTGTGGACACACAACCCTGCCACATAAAGTTTTGGGTTTGACTCTTAAATTCAGCTGACAGGTGCAGAAATATCTTCCTGGAAGGCAGTGAAAGCCTGATGCAAGAAGTATGGCCAATAACTGAAACGTGCATCTTCTATTTCTCACTTATTTCTTTTAATGTAAAAGAAGGATCATACTGTGCTTGTTATTTAATCAATTACTGCATAAAAGAGTGAATTAAACATTGGCATCAAACTCTTAAATAACCTACGATCAATTAGTCCTTTTGAAAGTAGACCAGATGTGTTCACTACTGAGCATCAAGAAATTCACCTTAACTGATAGAATGAAATTGCTGCTGGCCTTTGTCAGTGATGCCTACGGCTCTATTTAGTACTCCAAAACAGAGTGAATACCCAATGCACACTTTCACTGAAGCTTTGAAGGGCAAGACAGTGTTAATCCCTGTAACATAATATGTTATATGTCTGTCAGAAAGACCCTGTTGTTTAAAGTCAAGAGGACATATGTAAAAGGAAACCATTCAAGTTTCTCGTCAGACTCCGAGCTATGGTGTCATATTAAGATATTCAATGACGTTAACAAGTTACACATTTAGGAAACAAAAAATCTTCCACCATATTTTGTATTTCTCATAGTAGGATGCATCCTGCTTTAATGCTTATCTTCAGAGACCTTGGGGTGGCAGTGAATCAAAATAGGCAATACTGATTGCAAATACAAGATCCAAAGAACAGGGGACAAGAGGTCATACACATCATAACACGGTCTTATACGAAGAAAGGAGCAGATGAGAAGGCACTATGGGGCAGGGCATTTGGCTACAATATCCTGGTCTAGTTTCAGGAAAAACGACACTGTTCATTTTGTGTTCTCCCTTTGAAAGGCTAGAAGGCAGCAGCTTCATGAGCAAAATAGACTCATTTAAGGTAGAACAGGAAGATTCCAGTTAAACTGGAGTGAAGAAGAGGTAAAAGGCAGCTGAGGTGCTGAAAGATCATCTCAACTGTTCGGTTTTCTTTTAACAGTATGCCTCCTTCCAGTGCTGCAGACTCAATCTTAACCAAATGCTACTTTATCCTTCAATCTTAGTGACAAATCCAACTCTTGTGTAGATATTACCACCACTAGCCAATTCAGAGAAACAGCCTGTGTCCCTAGCTCCCAACTATATTGCTTCAAGCACAGAGGACAGTGCCTCTGTAGACACTGACTTGAGACCAGACATCCCTGTGGGTAACAGCAGATCTTGTCTTCTGGTGACCTGGGACAACCAAGAAAGCTCTCCAGGGCAGTCATGAAGACAGCCAAGCTGTAGGCATCTCAATTGTAGATGCAACACCATTGATTCCAAATAATTCTCTCTTTTGTTCTTAGCCTTTTGCAGGTCTTTGACTGGTCTGTGTTTTATCATCTGTGCTCTAGTTACTAAGGAGAAAAAAGCATATGCTTTTCAAAACTGTATATTTTATAAGCCCCCAGAAATTTATCTGGTATTGTCAGCTGACCACCTTGCTGTGAAAATTGCCTTTGTCAGCTCACGAATAGAAGTTTTCCATAAGACTGGCTCCCAAAAGCATGTCTGTCCTTAAATACTTGTAATGCCCAAGACCAAAAGCTCTCCAGATGACAGAATTCAAGAGGCAAAGTGTAGGCAATGGAAAATTTAATCCCATTCTTACTAAAGAAATAATTCTGCAGCCCAGAGTTATCACTGGGGCTTTTTTGCTTTTGTACAAGTGAAATACGACACAGATACACAGAGCAGAAGCATCTCTGCATGCTGAAGGATGTTACGGCAAGCACATCACACGTCAGCATTTAGCATATTCTCGGTGTTTTAACTGGAAACACAAGAGATGAGTGTGCAGGACATAAACCTGAGTGTACCTGATGAAATATCAGTTTTCCTTACTCAATAAAAACAATCCTATAACTTAACTGCAATGTCGTGAGAGATAGATGTATCTTCTCTATCATTCTAAGCCACAAGTTCTCCATGCATTTTTTCATTTGACCTCCTGGTGGGGGATTTGTGGCATTTGAGCTATAAATCAATAGTATATTATGAAACGCTGGTGAATCTCTGAAATGACACATTCAAGAAAAATTGGATTTGCTAGAGAGGCTCTCTATTTTCCCTTTTGGGATAAATAGAATCTGACATTCAGCATCACTTTCAGTTTAGCCAGATCAAAGAAGCCACCTAAACTGTCCATGACAGCCATGGAAAAGCTCTGTCTGAAAAGGAAGATAAAACAAAAAGGAGGAAAATTAAGAAAATGCACTTAGACTTGGTTTGGTTCTTATTGTTGCTGCCTAAGACATCTTGCTGGATACAGAGCAAGCCATTTATGGTTCACATGTCCCTGCTCCCCTCCACATGAAGGGACGTTGTCACTCTTAGTCTTTCCTACTTAAGACTTTAAACTGGTGGATAAATGTGTAAAGCCTCTTTTGAAAGGGAAGTTGCCTTTTAAGTCTTGGGAAAAGAAAGTTGCCTTTTTAGACTTGGGAGCACATTTTTTCATCAGTAGCAGAAGGGGCCACTAATACAGCATAGTTCATGCAAAAGTGTGAAATAGCCTTGTCAGATGCTACCTACAGCAAAAGCTAAATAATCTGTCATTGTTACACTTCTTTCTTATAAACACCATAATTGTCACCTGAACAAACACACTGATAAACAGTTTCAGTCAATTTTCCACTTAAATCTGAAAATCTGTCACCAAGTAGTCCTGATAGTGGTAACCTATACAAGATAAATGAACACCAGAAGAGCAGTCAAGAGCTCAGGCAATTCTCATTAGCAGACACAGTTATTAAATTCTTCACAGAGAAACCGAGTATGAAATAGATATCAAGTTTTGATAGTCCAAGACAACAGCTTGACAGTTAACAATATGCTGGGGATGAGCTGAGGATGTAGTAACGACAACGTTAATTCCACTTCACTTTAGTGAACGTGTTGCCAGCAACTGCTCACCTTTCATGTACAACGAGAAAAACCACATCACCACTAAAAAAAAACAAGAGCTGGGTTTGAAATACCACTGGAGAGCTCATTAGAGTGCCTTTGCTTCACCTTTTTCATGGGAAAAGGAGAAAAAAAAACCAAAATGAAAATTGTGGTTTATGTATCAACAGCTGCTGCTTTGTGGTACAAGACCCTGCTTCACAAAACCCAAGATCTCCTCAGCCTGTTTCCTTCCCTGTTACTAGCAGTACCTCCTGTTCTTCTCTACCGTACTTCAGATTTATTCAGGTGCTCATGTAAATTTGCATTAGGAGCTCTCCAGCTTTCATCTCATCGTGTACACACCTATGTGCTTGATGTATTATAGATTGGGTCTTGCCAGTACTGTCAAACGACTAAACAATTATCCAGTGCTTCGTTTTGGAAGAGCACACTCATCAATATAACTCACATGCAATTTGCTGCTCCCAACGGTCCTCTCACCAAACTTTTAAAATACCAAGCTGTTGTTTCCTCAACCTCACGTCATTTATGCTCCCTAACGAATGATGCACCCATTACTCCTCTTCCTTTCACTCCTATTATTTTTTTTTTTTTACCTAGTCCTTACATCAGCCTGTAATCTTTTCCTCCATGCACCTAATTCATGACGCTTCCCTTGTGCTGTCAGTCCTGCTTCAGGGACAGCTGCCACATCATCTTCCCAACTGCTTTTGGCTGGAGCTGTCCGTCAGGACTGAAAAGTCACTTTTTAACTCAATTAAAAGCACATAGTTATTTTAGCTGTGGTTACTTTGCTTTGTTTCCTGGAGAAACAAACCTTCACTAAGCATCCTCAGATTGCTTACCTCGAGCCAGATCAATAGGATATCCTATGCTGAATCCTGTGGAATAAAAAAAAGCACATCCTACAGGAGTGAACTTGAATAGAAAAGAATAAACTTTAGTGAGATCAGCTTAAACCAGCAGGGAATTTAAACACTCTTTTATGGTGGCCCATTAATTTTGTTTTAAAGAACTCATTGGTTCCATTACTCTGTCCTACAAGAGATACTCACATCCAAAACTCTCCAGCAAATTGCTCATTTTCCATGCCTCTGCTCAGCGCTAAAGCAATGAAACAACAGTCCATAAATGCTTACTTGCCATTATGACAATGTGCTACAATTTGCCAGGGCCTGTACTAACAGATGGCAAATCCGTAAGGCCACAGGCCAACCCTCCATTATTTATTCAGAGATTCCTCAGAAAAATCAATTTGTTTCTTTTTACATTTGGACACTTTTACTAGGAGAAAATCCATCTACATTCTCCTTGGAAAGGAGCTGCCACACCAGCCTAAGTTAACTACACATTGCTGGCATAGCAGGGGAAGGACAATGAGCCAAGAAAAGCCTGAGCTACCAAGAACACCCTGGCATCCATTTCTGGCAGCAATAGGAAGCGCACACATCACTCCTGGATTTCTATTTCCATGTGCTTACCACCAGTACCACAGGCTCTGACTTTGCTTCCCCACCCTTCCCAACAAGGCACTGACCATCAAGTCAGACATAAGAGTGCAGACATGAGAGTCCAGCTCTGGCTAACAGGTTGTAAGAGAACATGCAGCCATAATGAGCATACTGCATGATTGATGCTGTTAGTAGCACAGTATCATCCAGGGATTTACGTGTCACACTTCTGATAGAAACTCACCCATTCCTCAACAACTTTCATTTTTCCTTTATGTAAATAAAAACCAAAGTCAATGACACACAAAGGTGCCTTTGCTCTCTTTGGACGAGACCTGGTATCTTGGGTTGTTTGCGGCTTTGGAGTTTTATGACATATTGATTTTTACCCAAAACAGTACAACCAGAAGACTTGTTAAAATCAGACAGAAAAAATAATTATAATAATTTTTTTAAAGATGTGTGAACAGATACAGATTTAAGTGTTGCAATCAGCATTTATAAGATCCGCAAGTATTCAAACATGTTCACTTACAGGCATCATCAATGGAAGTGCAGAGTTAGGATAGTATGATATAAGACTCAAAAGACATACTATTTTTAAATGTATGTCCCTCTGTGTGTACCCATAGATGGATCTGTAGGTGTATACAATGCCCAGCATGCAGGAATGATCTATGATTAAATACTTTCATACATTTACTGTAGTCTGGACTTATACAGCACCTTAACTTGGTGACCTGCTTGGTTATTTGCATGAGACTGGATGGCAGTTTTCCATTAACAGTATGTCCCATGTTAGTTTGTGTTCATTTCAGCAATAAGCATTTGCATAAATTCAAGGGGTAGAGAATGTATATTTTTCTGCTACTCACTCTTCCTGGTTCACTTATCTGCAGCATATAAATATTAAAACCAGCTACAGCAACAAACAGCTAAAGGCCATTTCTTGGCAGAACAAAGTTTGCATTCTCATCTGCTGCCAAGGAAGAGATTCAGGTGGAAGCCTAAAGACCAGCAGCATCCCTCATTCCTGCTGCTTGCGAGATATGAGGAAAGTTTTCCCTGATATCTTTCACAGAAAGTAACTCAGCCCTTCAGACTGAAACGTGGCCCCACCGGCAGCACAGGCAATTTAAGATACACGTCCTCCTCTTGAGGTCAGGATTGCATCAACAGAATCACAAATGGAACTAGAAGAGATCAAAATACTCACCTAGCCAGTCACCCCAAACTGGACTACAGACAGCCCAGAGACCAGAGTACAAATGAAGGCAGGGACTTGGTTTACTGGTGACCTAGCAGTGCTCAGTCAATGGCTTGACCTGATGAGCTTAAAGGTCTCTTCCAACCAAAGTGGTCCCGTGATTCTGTTTCTGCTGCGCAAAATCCATTCAACAATGGGTCCAGAGAACAGCAAACTCAGACTCAGCTTGCCTCCAACTTGGTAGGGTAGGATTTGATGGATTCACACCTGCATTTTCACACAGTAACAAACTGGATATAAACACCTACTAACCGCTGGATGGGCTGTCTCGCTCGAACTCTGTCCATGGATGTACAGAGCTTTTCCGGTCAGTAGGACTGAGAACCCTTTCCTCTGGTTTTGAGAAGTATCTGATACAAGAGATTTGGCTGCAGCCTCACTTCTTTTTCACCACTGTTTTGGTGTCATGGTGTGTGCACATGTGTGTGTGTAAATCACTAACAGTTGGTCCAGCAGGAATATCAGTCTCTTATGCTCCACCAACTCCATGGGAAGGCAGCTAGATGCTATTTGTTAACATTGTGTGTTAATGGATTCTGCATTAACAGATATCTTGTTCCTTCTCAGCAATAAAAAGCACTTATGTCTACAGCGTTCAGAGTATTTGCAGTGATTTCTCCTGATCAATTATTCAAGATGTGGAAAACAACTCTGCATAACTCAAGTGACCCAGATAGCATATTTTTCATATGTCCTGAACAACTTCCAGCCATCAGAGCACATATCTAATTAAGGGTCTGCTTCCAGCCATGCTGCAATGTTATATCAGCCTGGTGCTTTTTACATCCTTAACACATCGTTCTGAAGTAACACTTGGGTGCAATCACTGCAGTTTGTAATGCCATGCTACCGATTGCATACAGATCATCATCTTGTCCCTGAGCCAATAAACAGGTTACCCAGGAGACTAAGAATGTTTTCAAATACCTAAGAATGTTTTTGAAATATCAGCCTTGATAACTGAGGATGCAGAGAAGGCAGAGTTGCTGAATGCCTTCTTTGCTTCGGTCTTTACATCTAAGGCTGAACTCTCCTATGTCCCCCAGAACTTGGATGAAGGAGAGGAAGCCTGGAGGAGGGATTACTCCCCACTGGTCAGTGTAGACTGGGTTAGGG
>JAOXOE010029162.1:0-14888 GCA_028565055.1 Phoeniculus purpureus
GTCTAGCAGTTAGATACTAGGATAAAGGTTGGACTCGATGACTCTGGAGGTCCTTTCCAGCCATGATGATTCTGTGACCTTGATAATGTTAGACATCACAATAGATGCGACTCTTTCCAAATCTGCAGAAACTGAAGAATTTGCAAGGAAATGAAACTACTAGAGATAGACGAATTCCACTATTAAAAATCTCTCTACAGTGTCTTTTTGGTTAAAAAGGATGTTCAAAGGTACATTCTCCATACAGCACTAGTTTGATCGCTGAAGTAATTACATTTGGTTTGCAGAGTGGGGAATTTGTTTGTTTGTTTTCATGTACATTCTAATACTAACCTACTTCCCACACGTGTTTAACTTCTGTCGTCAAATTTTCTGCTGAGTTGGCTGTGTTAACTTTAGTGAAATTAATTCTGCTCCACACGTAGCCCCTGAAAGATGTAATCCAGAAAATGCATTTCTGCAGTAGTTTGGAGGGCCATTAAGGGCCTCCAAGTGGGTGAGTGGAGCAAAAATTAGACCTAGAAGAATGATTGTTTTTCAAATGCCATGAAAATACATGCGCTTATTTATTTATTTATGCAGAATCTTGGGGTAAAAGATTGAACCAAGGAACTTGTTTTAAAAATAAGTTAGAATAAATCGTAATGAGTTAGAAAACTATGTTTTACAGCAGTCTGTTTATCCCCACAGTTCCAATTTGCATGTGCTAAATTGATGCTGAACTCATTCTTCCCTTGCTAAGCTGAAACTTCTGTATTAGGAAGGGGAAAAAAGTCAATGTGGGCAGTATGCTTAGTGTGTTTTAGAAACTGCTTGAAATGTGGTGTGATTTTATGGGATTAAAATCGAGTCCTAGAATCATAGAATCATTAGGGATTGGAAGGGACCTTGAAAGATCATCTAGTCCAATCCCCTGCACAGCAGATACAAAATATAATGAGTTTAATCTAATGACAAAGATTAGAATAGCTCAAATAAAGCAGATATGTGGCATGGTAGAACATCATGTCACCTACCTCATATCTTGAACATCTAAAGTTGATTTATGGATCCTATCAGCAGGGGATCTAGCACTAAGCAGTACATTTTAATGGAGCTTCTGTTGTGCTTCTCTAATGGGGAGATTATAAAATTATAATTAGTAAAATCCTGCCTCTGTTACATAAAGTGACAAAAGTGCCATTTACTTCAGTGGGAACAATATTAAGTGTGCTGCTGTAATTAACCTGCTCCATCTCTCTTTTAAACTTGTTCCTCTCAAATAACCACGGAACACTTCACAGTTGGCAACAGATTAGGGACAGATTAAACAAAACAAAAGAAGCAACTGTAGTTGATACCAGTTATCAGAGTAACTCTAACATGGGATCCTCACAAAGGGGGGTTAGGAATAGGCTGCAATGAACTGAGTACCCATTGTTTGCACAGACTTTGGTGCATCTCTTAGGAATTCTACTGATAAACTGTGCACAAAGATTCTTTGTGTGCCTTGGTGAAGTTAGTAAACAGCTTCTGTCAAGAAAATGATGGATGTGGAGTGGTAATGCTGAATAATTAAAAAGCATGATAAAAAGGAGTGATACACCATTATTGATCATTATGCTTTGACAGGGGGATTGGACTTGATGGCCTTTCGAGGTCCCTTCCAGTCTGTAATGTGTTTCTGTGATTATGGAAATGTTACTGATCCAGCTGCTAAAGTTCAAATGCTCTTAAAAAACCCTTTTGCTTCAAGCTTGCTTTCTCTGCACACGTTCAGGCAAAAGTAGTTTGCAAACATAACAAAAAATTCTAAATTATAACTTCAGTTGCAGATCCAAGAGATTCTTGCAGTGGACAAAATGAGCAGCGTCCTGTGGAACATGTCTTAAATACAAGACATATTTAGTGATTGTGACTACTATGAGTTGATCCTTGTCTTGCTCATAGGAATGACGTTCTCTGATGCGTATTTTTTTCCTTATTTGTAGCTTGTAATGTGACCCATACATTCAAACACCCAGAGTAGTGTAGGAACAGAAGCATATTGGAAGCACAATATCCTTCTGGGACGGAAGAGCTAAAAACATCTTAAGGAAAAGTATTGATATAAATTCATGTGCTTTTTTTTCTATTGATAAAGCTCAATTCCAATGAGTAGTAAACCGAGGAGTGATGAAGACCCTAACCTCTTAAAATTAGTGACTAGAGGTGATGTGAGGTCAAATCGCACCCTGGCAAGAAAATCAAGCATGGCTTACACCTCAGGAGGAGAACTTTCATCTGCATGGGAAGGGAATCTCAACACCGATGAATATTTATGCTTTTTGTACAATTATTTTTGAATATAGAAGGTGAACATCCATTAGTGCAGCAACTGGAACCCCACTTTCCTTCATCCTAGGTAATTGTTCAAATCATTAGACTCTAAGGTCACATCCAATCCTCACTGTATGCAATGAATATTTCACTATACCCTGCAAAGTGTAACAGCTTCAGCAAAACGGGTCAGCAGTATCTGAAACTAAAACCCTCTACATTCACACTTTTTAATTAGTTGGCAATTTTTCCACCCCACTTGGCCTGTATGTTTATGCTCATAGTCTGATGGTTGTAAAAGAGATGTTTGAATTACGCATAGATCTTATATTTTGGTGAGTTATCAGCATCGTTATCACTTAAATATAAAATACACAAAACATACAGGTCAACCACTTACACACATATATAAAGTTTGACTATATTTTATACACGTTGAGCTTGTACTAGCTGCGACTTTCTGCAGACCTTGACTAAGTTATTCATAATCATAGAATCACTAGGGATTGGAGGGGACCTTGAAAGATCATCTGGTCCAATCCTCCTGCCAGAGCAGGATCACCTAGACCAAGTCACCTAGGAACATATCCAGCTGGGTTTTAAGTGTCTCCAGTGAAGGAGACTCATAGAATCATTAGGGATCGGAAGGGATCTCGAAAGATCATCTAGTCCAATCCCCCTGCCACAGCAGGATCATCTAGACCAAGCTGCACAGGAGCACATATATTTTATTTCTAGATTTCAAAATGTGAACCTCTGGTTACTTCATTCCAGACTTTGGACGTTTTGATGAGTATTTCAGTACAAGAAACAATTTAGTGTATTCCTTACATTTTAACAACATTTTAATGATTCTTATGAAAACCTTACCACCCAAGTACTTTTGAAACTACATGATACATTCATGTATGTTTATATCATTGGCTGTATTTAGAGATTAATTTAAAGTAGAATAAAACTAGTGCATAGTCTTTTCAGTTTCCAATGTATGCTCATAAAACTGCTTCTGAGACACAGCTTGATAGAAGTTATATAGGAGGAAAATATTTTGGACCATGGTTCCTTTTCTAGCAGTCTGGATAACTAAAGATTAAAAGCACTACGTGCACAACCTCTTTTTCTTCTATCTGAAATACAGTGGAAAAAAATGTGGTTTATTCCTAACCTAGCAAATATCAAGGAGTGCTGGAAATTTTTTGAGTGTCTTTCATTAAGTTAATCCCCCTTCTCTTTTTTAATCCAAAGGTTTGCTTTTCAGATCTGGCACCTAATGTCATTTATTCCAGAACTGAGGAGTGTTGTCTAATTGCCGACTCTTCCACTTGAATAGTAATCAAGTTCTGCTTAGGGACTCTTATTCATTGTTTGAATAAATCTGATGGAGCTTTGCAACGCTTCTCATGGACAATAACAAAGTACTTGCAAGACCGCTCCACAGGTACGTAGGGAATTATGAACCATATTTGATTCAAATTCCATGGTCTTTTGGAGGGAAACCATCTGATTCTCTTCACATTTATTTAACAGTGATGCTTTTGCTTCTCACGTAGCTTACAGGACGTTTGAGCTCAAGGCAGCAAACACTACTGAGATTTACAGGTGAAACAAAATTCCCACACAAACCCCATCGAAACGTTCGGTAACGACAAATGTACAGTGCGGTTCTTTGTGACACGATGTACTGCTCACATTTATTGTCTTCTCCTCTGTAAAAGACTCCAACACCCCCAAATTTTCTTAATGCCTTTCAGTAGTTACGTTGAAAACTCTGAGACTGAACCGTGTACGAGACATCAACCCTGCCTGTGGTCTCAGGAAAGGTTAGTGACACTGTTAGTAACGTGCTATTGAGGGTCACGATTTCTTAGTGAAATGCTTTAGATGCCATTTTTCGTGGAAGCTGGACAGGACTTTACTTTCCTCTTGGCTTTAAAGCTGTGGTGCTAATGCTCTTTGTTTTTCCGCTGGTCTTTTGACACCAGACATGATGTCCAGCACCGTAAGTGCTGTCAGTCAGTCTTATACAGAATTTGCCAGTTTTCTTTCACGGTGAGATCAGTGACCTTTTGCTGCATGAAGACGCTGGTATAAGAACACACGTTCTGTAATTTCTCACAATGCACACTTCCGTGCTGCTGCAGACATACCGAGTATCTAATCACACCGACGCGAGCCTGCTGCCACCACAACCTGCTCACAACTTTTGTTTCCCCTTGTCCTTTTACAAGAAATAATTCCTTATTTAATTCAGTGCCTACATACTTAATAATGCAGTTGTCTGGTTGCTGTCTGCACACACTTCTTAAAAAAATCTGATGAGTTCTATGGAAATGTCACTTAATTAATGAGCTTAATTTAACGTATTTGGAGGATAATCTTTGCTCATCTATTACTTGTCCTAGTTCACCAGATTTTTTGGTGATAGGAAATGGCTTGGGTTCCAATTCTGAATGGTAGGTTTACAGCTCCTACCCGGACGTATAAATCATCGTGACTTGAAGTGGGTTAGGCAATTGGACTGGAGTTTCTTAAACGTGAATGCCGTGCATGTGTGGGTGCTGAGGGGCTCCATGCAGATGTTGCTTCTTTGTGGAGACTGTCTTCAAAATTCTCAGTGGCTTAGGCTGAACTGGCTGTGTTTCCCCAATGACCAAGATGAAATACTTGGAGAAGGACAGGGAAATAAATCATTTTGCTCTGTTGACAAGGTAGCTTGCCTTGTTTTCAAGCCGTTTTCAAGGTAGTGTCCAAAAATACCTCCTGTGTACCTGATCCCATTGCCTTTGCCCTTGCTCTTTGCCAGACTGACCTAGAGCCCAATATTTTATTCCCTTTATTGTCCCTGATCTGCTAGAAAGAAGAGTGCCAGGTATCTATCCCATGGTCCACCGCCGAGCTGGGCAATTAGCATGAGTCAGCATCAGATCAAGAGGTTTTTAACTAGCGATCCACCCCTTCCCCATCTGGGGTGGACCTCAGCATTGTCCACATGGCTCACGCTGAGAATTGGTGCTGGTGTTGATATGATCAATTTTCAGGAGTGGTTCTTAAGAGAAGGGAAAAAACAACCTTTAAGGCTGGGTGCAGAGCAGCAGTGCTCTTCGTACAAAGCTCTCAGCCCCAGCTTTTTTAATCTATGAGTGCCCCACAAAGATTAACAGAGAGAAAACATGATCTTTGTAACATTAAAAAGGATGATTAGAAAGGAAAACTTTAAAAAGGTTTGCTCTCACTTTGAAATCGTACTGCTTTTCAGAGTTCCTATTTTGCTGCTCATTAAAATCTATAGACTTTTAGAAGAGGTCTTTGGGAGGAAGGGGATGAAGAGAAGACCAGTCTTCTGGGGAGAGCTGTTTGACAAAGGCATACTAATTTATTCTGCAGTAGCCATTTGCTTCGTGTCTTCTCATGTTTGTTGGTTTCTTTTAACCTCATGCTCAGAATCGAGCTTAGAATCACTGCAAAATATGGATTGGTTTCAATTATGTTCTGAAAAAAATAACTAGTCATCTTTTTTTGTTATATATTTATGTATTTTATGCTGTATGATTATTAATTGTTATCCATATGTGTGGCTGGCTGCATAGTCATCATGTCGTTGGGACTCCTCTGAGTGCGCTTTCAGACGATAACTACTCTACTTGAACAATCAGCCCACCTGCCCAACTTAGGTGTGCAGTTTTGTGCATCACTGGCTCTGATTACTCTGCCCTGGTGAGACCACATCTGGACTATTGTCTCCAGTTCTGGGCGCCTCAGTTCAAGAAGGACATGGAGCTGCTGGAGGGAGTCCAGCATAGAGCAGCAAGGATGATGAAGGAAGTGGAACATCTCCCTGATGAGGAAAGGCTGAGGGAGCTGGGTCTCTTTAGCTGGGAGGAAAGGAGACTGAGGGGTGACCTCATTAGTGTTGATAAATATGTGAAGGTGGGTGTCAGGAGGATGGAGCCAGGCTCTGCTCAGTGGTATCTAATGATAGGACAAGGGGCAATGGCTGTGAGCAGGAACACGGGAGGTTCCACATCAATATGAGAAGGACCTTCTTCCCAGTGAGGCTGACAGAGCACTGGAAGGGGCTGCCCAGGGAAGTTGTGGAGTCTCCTTCTCTGGACACATTTAAAACCCACATGGACATGTTCCTATGCGACTTGGTCTAGGTGATCCTGCTGTGGCAGGGGGATTGGACTAAATGGTCTTTCGAGGTCCCTTCCAATCCCTAATGTTCTGTGATTCTATGAAAATTATGCTGAAGAATCTGTCATGTGCAAGATGTGAGTACTGTCCTCTTTTCTGCTGGGTAAGCAACCCTTATTAAACATCACACTTTATCAGGATTTATTTTGTTTGATTGGGTTTTATGGGGGATGTGTGAGGGAAACATCTTCCCTGCATTTTCTCACCCATCAGTTCTTCTTAAAAAGCTTTATCCTCATTAGAACTAAAGCTTCTTTATCCCTCTTACAGCTCTGTCAAAGTTTCTTAGCATAACAGATGGTCATATTTTCAATGTGTTGTTGTTCCTGTATTAGCTGCTATAGATTTTTCTCTTATTTTATTTTATTTTTTGAAATGCAAAGTCATTTTTCAGCTTCGGGGGAGCAATTCAGATAAACATTTTTTTGGTGG
The DNA here is from genome assembly GCA_028565055.1 of Phoeniculus purpureus. Taxonomy (NCBI): domain Eukaryota; kingdom Metazoa; phylum Chordata; class Aves; order Bucerotiformes; family Phoeniculidae; genus Phoeniculus; species Phoeniculus purpureus. The sequence goes on from JAOXOE010029162.1 coordinate 6,925, forward strand.
ATAATTCAAAGCATAAAGATTTTTGCTGAGCTTGTCCTTAGCACACTTTGTGAATTCTCTGTTATTTCTTCTACAACCTTTTCACTGTGCTATCTCGGTACTTGTTTCGATTCCTTTGCAAAATATCAATTTGTCTAATCACTGTGTCTTTTAAGCTAATATATGTTGTTGTCAGAAAGGCCCTGTTGCGGGAGCTTTCATGAGTATCAAACATAAACTAAACTAAACTGCTAGACTATGTGATTGCACAAATCCCTGGATATTGAAGAATCAAGGCTATAGTTTGATAATTTCTGGTTTAGAAGCTGCCTTTGGTCACTCAATTTTTCACAATCTTCTACCCAGCTGAATACCAAATGTTGTTGCCTTTGCTCTCCTCAGGGGTTGTTATCGCTCTCTTTTTCAGCAACATTTCTAAAGGATTTGCTCGGATGCATTTCTAAAATATTTGTATTATATGACCACAGTATCATGGTGATTCTGGAGGTGAAGGTGCAGCACTAGTGGATGCTTGTCTTTGCTCTATTCATTTCAGGTGCGAATATTTGCTCAATAAGGTTATTCTGTACCTGACAAACTCTGATGTTCTGATATCCTCAATTTTCTTCTTTCTTCCCACTTTTTGAAAAGATTGAAGCTCGGAGGCATAAATGGTATTTCTGTTTTTCTTCAATACCACAATTGTAGAACTAAGATTCATCCACTTCTGGCATATTAGTGAGTGAAGCATCACATTGAAAAGTGTATATATTATCCTAGAACCATTAGGGAGGGGAAGGGACCTCAAAAGATCATCTAGTCCAGCCCCCCTGGTGTCCAATGGTGTCCCCTGGTGTCCAGTGTCATCTAGTGATAGGACAAGAGGCAATGGGTGTCAGCTGGAACAGATGAGGTTCCATGTAAATATCAGAATGAACTTCTTCATAGTGAGGGTGACAAAGCACTGGAAGGGGCTGCCCAGGGGGGTTGTGGAGTCTCCTTCTCTGGACACGTTTAAAACTTGCCTGGATGTGTTCTTGTGTGACTTGGTCTAGGTGATCCTGCTGTGGCAGGGGGATTGGACTAGGTGATCTTTCCAGGTACCCCTTCCAATCTGTAATGTTCTGTGATTCTGTGAAGTATAAATGATTATCTCATGACATAAAAGAATCAGAGCTTTACTACGACCTGCTCACCGCTTGCAAAGAATAAACTCTTTCAAACAGAGTTGTACTTCATTGTCCTGCAGACATTGTGCATTGGATGCAGAAAGGTTTACAATGGAAATTAACAGCACAAATCAGAAAATTTTTCTAAAAGAGAAAAGACCAAAGAGATCTTCCTTTATAGGCTTTAAAAGCTAAATACATTATTTTAATGGTATCTTCAGTATCCTTCAACGTGGTATAAGGTTCTTGCCATTTATGGGCTAATAGCCATTTCTAAATAACTGAGTTTAAAAATAAATAAAATCACAAAGTGCAAAATGACTTTGGGGGCACAAAATTCTAATGGTAGAGCAATCAAGATTCAATGAGACAGTTTAAGTGCTAATATTTTATTCCTTCCACTTCTGGCAGATGCTTTAAAAGAGCTCTCTATCCAGAAGATGTGGCTACTGCCACTTGCTAAACACCTCGTAGCTATTTCAAATTTTAACGTAAAAATTAATATTATAATTTTGCCAGTTCATTTTCTTGAATTTTAGTGGGAAGACACCCATCAACAACAGTATTGATCTCCTATATCTTCTCTGGTTTATATTATGCAGGGAATGTAACTGTGTCAGAAGTATGACACAAAGCATTGAGATGTGGGGTTAAAGATTAAGAATGGAAGACCTCTTTGGCTCCCTTCCAACCCCTAACATCCTATGATCCTATGACCCCTTACTAGCTTGAGTAGTGCTCACTGGCACTTTTTTTACCGGTTCTTTTCCTGCAGGTCTGTTGTATGGTTGTTATGGGCTCTTCATTAATCTTTCCTGCTGATGCTATGATTCTCACACTCTGGCATCAGGAGGGATATTTTGTTTGCCCCCCAAACTGGGAGAAGAGCTTTTGGAAGCATTCGAGAACTGGAGTTTGCTTAAGGCACAGAGAACTGAGAAAAACCTTGGAGAAATACTTGCTTTGTCACAAATTCTATAAATATAAATATCAAAAGGAACTTCTTCACAGTGAGAGTGACAGAGCACTGGAAGGGGCTGCCCAGGGGACTTGTGGAGTCTCCTTCACTGGAGATGTTTAAAACCCTTTTGGATGTGTTCCTGTGTGACTTGGTCTAGGTGATCCTGCTGTGGCAGGGGGTTTGGACTGGATGATCTTTCGAGGTCCCTTCCAATCCCTAATGATTCCATGATTCTATCTGTGAGTTAAAGACCAACAAGATAAAGGAATGCATAGGGTTTTATTGTTAAAGATCACAATCTGAAAGAGAAAGGGAGAACCAATGATTCTACAACCAAAAAATAGGGTTGTTTTTGCCTTTTGCCCATTCTTTCATCTTTCACTCTTTTCTGTTTGTTGTATCTGCAGTCCTCCTGGATTCATTCCTCACTCCTCTGTTGCAGCATTCTACTTAATTCCCTATTTCTTATTTGGTGTTCACTTGAAACTTGATGTTCACACCAAGACTGCCAGTGTGCTGGAATAGACTACTGTGTTTTTCTGTCTCTAATTATACACAAGTGATTCTGTTTTACTCTGGTTTAACTCAATTAGGATTTCTTGTGTGACACAGGTGAGGAACCTCTACTTAACAGGAGGGAAACTAGATAAGTGAGTGCTTTCAGTCTTGTTTCCTAGTTCCCAGAGCTGCTTGTGATGTGCCTGCTTAGATGGGGAAAAGGAGAAGTAATTTTGCCCCCAGTTAATTCCCTTCTCAGCTTATGGCTTGCTTACAGGAGTACTTTGTGCATCTTTGGAGCTGAACTGTGAAAAGGTAAGAGTGATTGATATGGAGTCACTTACTTTTGCAAAATACTGGCTGTGAACCCTTCTAGAGACTAAATTTTACATTAAATCTGAGATTATTAGATCTTTAGTGCGTCCTTCCATTGTTCCAGACCCAGAGCAGATCTCTTATGAGAGGGTAAAACAGCAAGCAGATAGGATTTATAGCATGCCTTTCAAGCAGAATCCTCAGCTGTTCAGTACTGGGAAGCTGAAGCATTGATGCTGCTCCTTGTTTCCTGAGCTATAAATTATTCTTCCTGCTTTATGTCTCTTAGAGCTTTTATACCACCTCCTGCAGTAGATTTGAATATGATAACATCAGCTGAAACAGTATTAGTATGCAAAGGAGGCACCAGCATTGAAATAAAATGGGACAGAACGTTTTTATTTCACTCTAGACTATATGTATTTGAACTTGTGTAACCTACTTAAACTCTTAGAAGCTCATTATTTCCCCTGATACTAGAAAACATGCGTATCAGACCTAGAAATACTCACATACTGATCATGGAGAATCAACAGCTACCTCAAATGATCTGCAAAGAGCTACCCAAATGATTCTTCAAATGCAGACAATAGGAATAAATGATTATTCGTCAGCCTAAGAAGACTGAGACACTCGCTTATCTATAGCATCCTCATGTGTTCGAGAATTTCACTTGTATTTCTTAGTCTCTCACACTGCAGTTAAAAACAACCCAAACAGACAAGAAGAACACAGTAAAATAGGAGCATTCAGTCTGCATGGTGTGGAATAATGAGAGCAATTTAGACACATCTGGGATAACGGGGCTTTAACTGCATTAGTGCAGCATTTCCACCCACGACATGATCTGTCAATGGTCTTCCGTAAGTGACAGAATAAAACTTGTTAATGTTACTTCTGCATATACAGGGTTTCTTTCACAAGGGTTTTCTTGATGAATTTGTGCCTTACATCACAACCTGCAGCTTTACAGCTTCGTTATGGAAATTCAGACCATTCACGTGCGTTTCATCTGTGCTTTTCCACCACGTGTATTCAGATCCCTCCTCTAAACGTGCCTCAGCAACCTGCTTTGAGACGTAGACAGAACTAGTGTTTCTCTGGGTGGGGAACACCGTGGGCTTTGCAGATGTAAATGTATAGGAATGTCTGACTATTGGAAGAAGGCAGATACCAGGTTATAGTTTCCTCTTCGTTGTTCAACCATAGGCTAGAAAGACATAGACATCATATGTTATGTCCCTGTTGAAGTTTTCCTGAGTCAAAGAAATGTCTGGGGAGCAAGAGACCTGATGCAGGCTGCAGCTTTCTCAGGAGTGGCTGATGCAGCCTTGGCCAGTGCCAGAGCAGTGGCAACCACCCGCATGGTCATAACCAGTGTCCGTGGGGAGCCCTGCAAACAGGATGGGGTTGCAGCCAGGGCTAGTCGTGGTGGTTGGTGCAGAAAGGTGTGTGGGAAGGTGCTTAGAATTCTGCCCACTGTGACTTTATCTAGTGGTCACCACTCTCTCAGAAGGAACTTAGGTGTGGTTTCCACCTGATGAAAGGCCATGTTCTCTGTGCTTACTGGGGTTGAAGGTTGGATAGATGATCTCAAGGTCTCTTCCAACCAAAGACATTCTGTGACTCTGTAGGACATGAATGGATGTGGCAATCCAGATGGGGATCCCAAGGAAACATTTGGCTGTACAGGTCTCAGGCTGCGGGGAGTGCTGGAGCCTTTTGCTGATCACAGGTGGTGACTGTGGGAGTAGCTATGCACAGCAAGATGCAACGGACAATCTGCTCAGCCTGGAGGCAGAGCTGTACTAGGATATAGGGAAGTCAAGTAGCATCATGGAACTGGTGGAGCCAAACTCCACTCTTCTTGAGACAGAAATGGGAGATTTCACCAGAACATACCCAAGTTCAAGGGACCTTGTGTCTTCCACCTGTCAGGCTGAAGACAGCGGTCTAAAGGAAAGTGGTGAATGGAGACCAGTTCATGTTTGGGGTGACAGGTGAACCCCCTCTTTACTAACTTCACCCTCCTAGGTGCTTCTCTACAACAGATATGAGGGTCTGGGTGAAGAAGGACAGTCAGTAGAGGATGTGGATGATGGTTCATGTACATCAGTCTTTAAATACTTTGACAGAAATCAGTCAAGGACAGCTCCTGACATTTGCCCCCGCACTTCATCTAGTCACTTCGAATTAGCCTTGCAAACACCTGTAAAAATAGGCTAGTAAATTCTGAGAAGCTAAAGCAATTCTGTCCCCTTTCAATGATCTTTGACTGTAAAGGTCGTACTGGCTATTCCAGTTCATCAGGTAGGTATGGCTTAAAGATCATTCATGTCTTTCTCATACCTTTTCCTGACTTTAGGGACACAAATCCTTATTGCTATACATTAAAAAATGGCGAAGATCTGCAGAAATACTAGCCAAAACTGGAATGTCATGCCAGTTAGTACTTCCAGTAACATGTTTGCAACGCGGCCAGTGTGAGGCATGCCCTGAAACAGAGCATTAAATGCTGTGCATGGAGAAAATGCTGCTGGGAAAGATCTGCAGCTGTGAGCAGTAATTTGTAAAGTGCTATCATCAAACCCCACATGGTCACATGCAGAAGGAGACTCATATCCCATGGTATATAAAGCGAAGGCTGTGATACAGGTAGACATGATACCAAAGGAAAGTTGGCCAATGTGTGTGGAAACTGCTGACTGAAGACAGGTTTCTTCAGCAGTAACCAAAATGTTTTCAACCTTGAAAATGAGAGGACAAATCTTGCAAAAAAAAGAGATTCACCTGTTCTAGTTAGTGGGATAAGCTGATGTAGAGAACTGTTTTGCAGAAATGAGATGCAGATGCTGGAAAGATGCTTCATTATCAGTGAGTGATACCAGTGTCAGTGCTCTCACAAGCATGAAAATTACATACATCACCACTAATCCTTGTGTATTTATTATCTCACATAGCCAGTATGCATTTCTCCATCAGACAAAGGCTGTGGTCACTAGCCAATAAAACCAATGTCCTTCAGTCACAGTGAATGGATGAATGAGAAATAGAGATCAGTAATGTCACAGAGCATAATGGTGGATTAGTAGGCTAAGACACGTGAAATATGTGCTGGTAAAATATTAAACTAATTATGAGGAGTGGTTCTGCACAGCCAACACCAGATGCTTTGATTCTGGCTACTCATCTATTTGAAAAACAAGGCTACGTCACGTGTAAGCGTAGCCTTGCACGTTGGCAAAGCGCCCAGAGATGGTGAAACTGTGATGGAATTGTGAGACTGTGGAATTTGTCACTCTTTCCTAGCTTTAAATAGTAGTCATAGGTATTTCCACTACTCCTAATTCATTCTCCTACGTGTTGAACAAAACTAACTCTTGAGAGAATTAGTTTGTGAAATTTGGGAAAGGAAGGAAAACAGTCATAGACACCGACCGGACCTCTGGCATTTCAAACAACATTCTGCCTCCCAGCAGAGTTGGAAGATGTATAGAGAACCTTAAGTGGCTACAGGTAGGGGCCATTTTTCCTTTGTAATTCTTTGTCATGAGCTAAAAGCCTCCATGACAAATGAACCAGTTAATTTAGCTAATGTGTTAATGGGCCAAAAGAAAAAATAATGCAGGGAGGGTTTGGAAAAATTCGGACTTCTGAACTGCAGGCAAAAAGTAAGTTACTTGCGGGGGGGGGGAAAGCAGCAAGACATTTAATTCACCCCACATAAAGAGACATGCAGACAAATGCATATGAAGACTTAATTGAAAGGAAACTGGGCTTTATATTCAGATAAATGTCAATCTTCCTGTTTTGATTTGATACTGCTTCACACACGCGTGCTGGGCAACCAGAGGAACAACAGGAATTCATAGAATCATTAGGGATTGGAAGGGTCCTCAAAAGATCATCTAGTCCAACCCCCTGCCACAGCATTGGAGAGAGTTGACCTCTATCAACATGCACCTTGTCGAGAGATTTAAAGCAGACACTGTGTTTCCTGTATCTTTACTGTGATGTGTGGTTAAAGTCCCTCTTACTGACTTTTTGACAAGCACGAGTGTACCATCTTTTCTAGGTGATTTTTCAGCACTTGGTTTGATTGTAAGGTTCTAGGGACACGGTGATTTTCAGAGGGAAACCTCGATACAGACGGCTAGTCTGTAACATCTGTTACCTCATTTTGTTTTATTTGCCCTCAGGTTTTTGATGACTCTGACTATTTTGGAGGGCAGCTATTTGCTTTCTGAAGTCCCGCTCGCGTAACTGTGTGATAACTTCAATGATTTCTCCCAATATTCCACAAAGTACTGGTAAAGGTCCCCTACAGCTGTTTCTCTTCCACAAACTCTCTTTTTCTCTGAATGCTTTTTCTTAATATCTGCCTTAAGGTACACATAACAATCATCTCTTTAAAACCACTTTAATCCACACAGCATGTCCAGTTATCTCAACTGCCTAATAACCATTTGTCTTTTTGGGTTTAGATCTTCTACTAGTAGAAGGGGCTACAGGGTTTGTGAGACAAGCAAGAAACCTGCTTATGACAGAGCGAGCAAGGGCGAGACTGCAAGTCAGCTTAGTTGATTTGGAGGTCCAGGTTCTTGACTAGGTCCTGGTGGACAGCAGCAAGACCATGAGCCAGCAGTGTGCTCTTGTGGCCAAGAGGGCCAACAGCATCCTGGGGTGGATCAGAAGAGGAATGGTTAGCAGATCAAGAGAGGTTCTTCTCCTCCTCTACTCTGCCCTGGTGAGACCACAGCTGGAGTATTGTGCCCAGTTCTGGGACCCTCAGTTCAAGAAGGACACGGGGCTGCTGGAGGGAGTCCAGTGTAGAGCAACGAGGATGATGAAGAAAGTGGAGCACCTCTCTGATGAGGAAAGGCTGAGGGAGCTGAGTCTCTTGAGCTTGGAGAAACAGAGACTGAAGGGTGACCTCATTCATGTCTATAAATATGTGAAGGGTGAGTGTCAGGAGGATGGAGCCAGGCTCTTCTCAATGTCATCTAGTGATAGGATAAGGGGCAATGGGTGTGAGCTGGAAC
>JAOXOE010029163.1:0-14888 GCA_028565055.1 Phoeniculus purpureus
TCTCTCCCGCTCACCGCCCGAGTCCCGTTCCTGGCGCGCGCGCGGAGGAGGGGGCGGGGCTCCACTCTCGGGGGAGGCGGAGCCTCGTTCGAATTCCCCCTCCCCTGCGTCACACGGAGCCGAGGCCACGCCTGCCACGCGCTGACTGGCTCCGCGCGCCGCGCGCTGCGCCCTCCCATTGGCTGAGGACAGGCAGGGGGCGTGGCCCCGGAAGCGCGGCGGCCTCCTCTTCCCTCCACTCCGATCCTTCCTCCGGCGCCGGCAGCAGCGGCGGCAGCAGCAGCCGCCATGGCCGCGGTACCACCCGACACCTGGCAGCCGCCCACCGTCTCCATGGAGACCACGTAAGGGGAGCGGCCTCCTGGTACCGGGGACAGGCCCCACCCACCTCCTCGGACCCTTTGCCCCCGCCCCCTCCCGCCTCGGTACCGGACAGAGTACTAGGTCCTCCCGTCCCGCTACTGCGCAGTTCCCGTTAGCCCACAGTCCCGGTACTGGGCAGCCTCCGTTATCCCCCGTCCCGGTACCAGGCAGCCCCGTTTATTCCACAGTGCTAGTACCGGGCAGGCTCCGTTATCCCCCGTCCCAATACCGAACCGTCCCTGTTATCCCACAGTCCCGGTGCTGGGCAGGCCCCGTTATTTCCAGTGCCAGCATCGGGCAGTCTCCATTATCCCCAGTGCCGTGCAGGCCTCGTTATCCTGGTGTCCATTAGCCCCCAGTGCCCCAATACCGGCCAGATCCCAGTTCCCCTCCCCCAGTACCGGCTAGACTCCAGTTCCCCTCCCCAGTACTGGATAGGCCCCATTAGCCCACAGTACCCATTCGCCCATAGTCCCCGTTGGCCCCCAGTACTGGATAACCACTGGTCCAATGTGTCTTCCCAGTACTGAACAACCCTCGGTGTCCATTAGTCCACAGTTATCCCAGTACTGGACAGACCCCATTATCCCCGCAATGCCCATTAGCTCCCCAGTACCCACCATTCCATTATCCCCCAGTCCCAATCAGTCCCATTTTCCCCCCAGTCTCACACAATTCCCACCCACCATGTCCCAGTCAACCCCCTTATGCCCCCTTTAATCCTCTCACCCCACAGTGGTGGTGGGGATGTTGGGGGATCACCCTATGACCCCAGTCCTGCACAGATACCAGTATGCCCCCATGTCCCCAGTACCCATCATCCCTATTATCCCCCAGTCCCGACTAGTTCCACTTCCCTCCTTAGTCACCCTCCCCTTGGGGGAATCCCTCCTTTACCCCAGTCCCAGACAGAAATCAGTATCCCACATTACCAGTTCCCTCTCCAGTAATGAATAGTTCCCAGTATCCCTGCAACGTCTAGTATCCCCCCATGTCCCCAGTACCCACCATTTGCTTTATCCTCCAGTCCCAAGGAATTCCCACCCCTCTGGTCCCACTCAGTCCCTATATCCCCCCCTTACTCCAGTCTCAGACAGAAACCAGTATCCCCCATTCCTCGTTCCTTCCCAGTACTTGACAGTTCCCAGTATCCCCCTATATGCCCAGTACCCACCATCCCCATTATCCCCCAGTCCCACACAATTCCCACCCTGTCCCTGTCCCAGTCAGGCCCCATAGCTTTCCTTTTACCCTTTGGGGGTGTTGGGGGGGGTCACCCAGTGACCCCAGTACGGGGTTGTGGGCAGGATGGGGCCGATGGTACTGGAGCTGTACTGGAAACACGCCCCCCGCACCTGTAAAAACTTCGCGGAGCTCTGCCGCCGGGGCTACTACAATGGCACCAAGTTCCACCGAGTCATCAAGGACTTCATGGTGCAGGGAGGGGACCCTACTGGAACTGGTGAGACACCACACCCCCAACCTCAACCCTACTCACCAGCTTTCCCAGTACTGGAGCAGCCCCAGCTGACCCTCCCACCTTTCCCCTCTCCCCAGGTCGTGGCGGAGCCTCCATCTATGGGAAGCAGTTTGAGGATGAGCTGCACCCTGAGCTCAAGTTCACGGGTGAGGGACACCACAGCAACCCCAGGAACACATCCATGGATGCCAGCACTCCCACCCAGGACCCCACCCCAGAGGGCATGGGGTGGTGTGATGGAAGAAACTTGATCACAGGGTGGGATGTCCGCCAAGACCCCAGCCATGGGGTGGGATGTCCCCCATATCCCTCAGGACCCCATCTGTAGGGTGGGATGTCCTCCATGTCCTTCAAGACCCCATCTATAGGGTGAGATGTCCTCCAGGACCCCATCCATGAGTTGGGATGTTCCCCATGATACCAGAACCGTAGCCATGGTGTGGTACATCCCCCATGTCCCTCGGGACCCCACAGATGGGGTGGGATGTCCTCCATGTCCTCCAGGACCCCATCTGTGGGGTGAAAGCCCTCCATGATACCAGGACATGGGCCACGGGGTCTTGGTAGTGGTCTATCCCCCTGTCCTTCAAGACCCCATCCATTGGGTGACAGGTCTTCCGTGATCCCAGAACATTGGCCATGGTGTGACATCCCCCAAGACTCCACTCCTGGTATCCATCGCCCAGTTATATCAGCTGCAACCTCTTCCAAAACAACCTGCTAACAACCATCCTCCTGCCCATCCCTCTGTCCATCCTCCAATTTTACTGCCCATCCTTCTGCCCATCCTGTCCACCCTCCTGTCCATCCTCCCATCCATCCTTCTATCCATCCTTTCCATCCTCCTGTCCATCCCTCTGTCCATCCTCCCATTCTCCCTTCTTCCTGCCCATCCTTCTGTCCATTCTCCTGTCCTTCTGCCCATCCTTCTGTCCATCCTGCTGCCCATTCTCCTTTCCATCCTCCTGTCCATCTTCCTGTCTGTCTATCCTTCTGTCCATCCTTCTGACCATCCTTGTGTCCTGCACATCCTGTCCATCCTCCCATCCTTTTGCGCATCTTGCCCATCCTCCTGTCCATCCTGCCCATCCCTCTGTCCATCCTATCCATCTGTCCATCCTTCTGCCCATCCTTCTGCCCTCCTGCATCCTCCTGCCAATCCTGTCCCTCTGTCCATCCTTCTGTCCATCCTGTTGTCCATCCTTCTGTCCATCCTGTTGTCCATCCTTCTGTCCATCCTCCTGTCCCTCTGTCTATTCTTCATTCTGTCTATTCTTCTGTCCGTCCTTCTGCCCATCCTCCTGCCTATCCTTTCATCCATCCTCCCATCCTGCTGTCCATCCCTGGCAGGTGCTGGCATCTTGGCAATGGCCAACGCAGGGCCGGACACCAACGGTAGCCAGTTCTTCCTGACACTGGGCCCGGCGCAGTGGCTGGACGGCAAACACAGCATCTTCGGGAGGGTCAGCCAGGGCTTGGGGGTGCTGGCCCGCCTGGCCATGGTGGAGACCAACGCCCAGGACCGGCCCCTCGACGACGTCAAGGTCATCAAGGCCTTTCCTTCTGGGTAGCGGGTTGGTTTCCCCCCTCCCCTGCTTTGTTCTAATAAAGAGGTGGGATGTGGTGACACCCCCATGCTGGTGGGTTCTTTGGGGTCCCTTATGGCTTGGGGACCTGGAGCCAGCCATGGGGTCCCCCAGCCATGGGGACCTGAAGCTGCCACCACCCCCAGTGCTTGCTGGAAGGTTGGAGACCCCCATTAACACACCCACCTCCCAGGTTGGTGTAGAGGGAGTGAAGGGGCCTGCGAGGTCCCACTGTGTCATGTATGTCCTCCTAGGAATATCCTGAGACCCCCCGGGGTGTTGTCCTCCCCTAGGGGGTCCATGACAGGGACCTTTGGGTGGGTAGAAGTGCCCCCTACACATGGGTGGAGATCCTCATGGCACTAGGTGTCATCCCCCTCACTGATGGCTTTTGGGGACCTGGAGCCACCCAAAGCAATTTGCTAGTTTTGGGGGGACTGGGAGGTGCCAGGGCAGGACATGCGGTGGCAAAGCTTACTAACCTGCCCACTTTCCCACATCCCAGTTCTCTCAAATCCCAGCCACACATCTTCCCCAGAGGGGGACTGCTCCCACTTGAGAACATTTACCACTAAATCAAGTCAGACAACATTTTTTTCTTCTGTTATTTCCATTTGCTTGGGGGCTGAATGGTAAACATACTGCACACTTACTGAACATAATAGGAGTTTTAGAGACAGCTGCAAATGTCCTGGGGCTAGGCCAAACTCCCCAGGGCACCTCTTACACAGTTCCAACTTAACTACAGTCCCAAATGCACAGCACAGTTAACTAAGAACACCAGGAACTCTAGGTGTTTCCAGATACTCCTAAAAAGCCTGAAAATAAATGGACTGTGGTAGGAACATGCTTTATTCCACCTTGTTGCCAATACTCACCCCAGACACCACATGCAAGGTGTCATGGGTTGAAGCTGGGCTGGCCACAAGTCAAATGACAGATGCTCTCTATTAGCTCCTCTCACTCCAAAAAACGGGAAGAGAAAGGAAAAAATACATAATAAGGGAGATACGACAGAACGACTTATGGATTGGAAAACTAAAATTGCTTTAATAAAAACAATGATAATATGAACTATGTACAAAACCAAATTTTGAACCCCAGCTCCCCACTGGCACGTACAGCACCATTACCACTGATGCAGATGCTGAGGAAGTCCCAGACTGGACTCTACAGCAGATGGAAACTGGATACAGAAACTTAATTCCAAAACTGGAATGTGTAGATTAAGACTGAAGGCAAAACAGAGTCCTCTTCAAACACCAGCCATTCAAGAACAGAGGCAAAGAGGGAAGCAAGCAAGAGGAAAGAACCCAAAGAACATTAGGGATTGGAAGAGACCTCGTAAGATCAACTAGTCCAATCTCCCTGCCAGAGTAGGATCACCTAGACCAAGTTGCACAGACAAAAAAAGGGGTGAGCCTTGCAGTTTCTCAGCTTTATACCAAATTTGACATCTATGGGATGGAATACCCTGTTGGTCAGTTTAGGATCACCTGCCCTCCCCATTCCTCCATGCAGGTGCAACCTCTCTTACTGCCCCCTCAATGTGACACACAAGATTTAGCTATGATCTTGGTCTCCATAGGAGCAAGTCTAAGCAAAAGCATTTCTGCATACTAGTCCCTAGCAGTAAGAGTCAACATTAAGCGTTATCACCTGTAGAAGCAGACACTGCCTGCACAAATGTGCCATTAACTTCAGAACAGTTACTTCGAAGAACTGAGCTGAAAAGTAAAAATCAATGAACAGAATTAGTTCTGTTCTAGGACAAACCAGGACACAAAGTCACTCTGTACCTAAAAAACAAGCAGAAGACCCTTAGGGCATTACAGTTTACCTTATCTGAGTTGATTATATCCTTTTTATTGATGGTGCCAGTGTTTTCTGACTCCACACCACCCAGCTCCAGGATGTCCCGCACATCTGCACCCGTTGCCATCTCTCTGCTTGTCCACTGGCCTTCACTGCCACCGTCCTGTGTGTCCCCTCCAGCTCTGAGGAAAAGAGGGGAAGACAATGGGCCGGTGTTAACGTGGACCTTTATAAACACACTAGCACTCATATGTGAGTATATAAACACACACGTGTGTATCTGCATGCTCACACATACATACATGTATGTACACACACACATGCACACTCTCACTCACATACACACACACACACCCCGCCTCAGCTGCCACCCCCCTTCCCATCTCCCCTCCCCCCAGGCCCAACACTGGGGCCTTGTTCCCGGCCGGTCCCGAAGCCCACGCACAGCCGGTCCTGCGGCCCACAGCCCCGCGGCGGCGCCTCGGGAAAGCCTCGGGAGGCCGAGAGGGACGAGGTTCCGCCGCAACGGCCACAGCAGCCTCAGGCCCGGTTCTCCCGCGCTCACCCACCGGCGCCGGCTCCGCGGCCTCCGGGACGGTGCGACCGTCACAGCGGCCCGGGCTGCGCCACTTCCGCTCCCGCCGAGCGGCGCCCGGAAGTGCCCGGACTCCTTGGGGAGCGCACCACGGACAAGTAGTGGTGGCAGGAGGCTGCGGGTTAGTGACCCGCTCTCAGTAGCTTGCTGCTGCGGGCTCTGTGCTGCCAGCCCGGATACCGCTGTCCCTAGGCCCAGCGGCAGCACCGACGCCCGTCTGGGCCGCCCCGCTCCAGGCGGAGAAGCCACTGCAGGCCCGGCCCGGCCCGGCCCGAGGCCGCGCCAGGAGGTGGCAGCAGAACCCCGCTGGGCCCGGCCCGGCCCAGGAGCCCGAGCAGTGCGGCCTCCTGGAGTGTCCCCAGCCTCGCCCCAGTTGCCCGAGATAAGAAGTCAGGGTTGCCCATTCCCAAGGGCTCGGTGATGGGTCGCTGGGCTCCCCCATCAGAGCAATGGGATGGAACAGGGGCGCCTGGCACAACGCCCCACCATCTAGAACTCGTGAGGGGTTTTCCCATCGACTCGATGTTCCCGTGCAACACTCGCAGCTGCTGAACGGTCCTGCTTTGTACAGCAGCGCGGTGCCGGGTGGCTGCTAGCCAAGCGCTGCTCTGCATGGCACGTTCGGGCTGCCCGTCCCAGCTTTACTTGACAGGAAATGCACCTCACCTTCACACTGGGCAAGAAAACCCGAGTACTGGAGAGCTACTGTATTTACCTGAAGCCATGGGCAGTCAGGAGTTAAAGTTTTATTAATAGGGCTGTCCTGTTTCCTCTTCCATGTAGGAGAAAGGAGATGGAGGAGATGGGCAACAGTGGCCAGAAGGGACTTCAAGAAGTCACCTCCTGCTGCTAGGCAGGAACAAGGCTGCCTGGCAATAGTTTGCCCGAAGTAGAAGGCTTCAGCATGGGGCACAGAGTGGGGATGTGCCAGCTCTCAGGGTGCCCCTGAGGGGATCTCCTGGAGCTGAACCCTGCTTAGCCCTGGTAACTCAGGTGCACAGCCCCGTAACACCAGCCAAGCTGTGCTGGAGTTGCCACTGTTCCCAACTCACTGGCAGTCCATTTTCAGGGGGACTGGTACATCACCCCCAGACCAAGCCCAAATCAGCACCTGTGGGCCCAGCAAGCACTGGTGACACTCCTGGAGTGTCACCTGTTGTTCCTAGGAATTGTTTAACCCCTGACACTGCCAGGAGTGGCTTTTCAACTTTACACTTCCACAAGGATAAAGCTAATCCTGAGGTTTCTCTTGTCCTGCCCATTTGCTCTCAGCTAAGCCACATCCAGCCAAGTCACATCAGCACATGTGCCCATTCCTCATCATTTCTAACCTTCCTTATTCCCTTGCAGTGACTAGCCTAGAGGTGGGTTCCGGGCTTCCCCCAAGGTAGGTCTGCACAGGGAAGCAGACCTTTCCCAGAATTGCCTTCCTCTGCCTTCACAGTCCCACCCCTGCTCTGCCTGCAAGCTTGGTGCTACTGCTCCAGAGAGAGCTTTGTGAGACTGGAGAAGAGGGCTGCCTTTTTTACCCCTCGATGGTGAGTCATTCACAGCCTGCTCATGTAGATACATAGCACTTACAGAAAACACAACCAGTCCCCAAATAAAATCCAGGGACAGGTAGCCATTCAGTGTCCTTGAATTTTTATTGTATCACTCACCTTTAGGCCTGCTCTACTACCCAGTGCAAGATGATCAATTGATTCCTCTTTAACTTCGTGAAAAGTGGAGAATGTGGGCAGCAGAGTTGTGGTATTCACAGCCTGCCTCTCCCCCACCTCTGTGAGTGGGGGTGTCACTGCGGGGCTGTGTCCCACCAGGAACTGCATGGAACTGTGAAAGAAACACATTAGCTGGGTGCTTCTGCTAATCTGATCAGCAGTGGAGCAATTAGCACCAGCTTCAAAGGGACACGGAGATGTTGTTAGCTGTTGTTTCTGAGCAGTATCACTTCATCCCAGAGCTTTCACAGCTTTGAAAGAACAAAGGGGCACAGCTGGAGACCTTGATCAGCCGGCACATACCTGATTCATCCTGGAGATTCCTGTACAGGGACACGTGCCCAGGCCTGTCACCTCACCAGAGCACCAGGATCCTGCCTTGCCAGGGCACAGGGAGCCCCCTGTGTATGCAGAGGGACAGAGAAAGCCATCAATGCAGCACTAAACCCCTTGAAGCCAGCTGCCCAGCCACCCCAGGTTCCTGGGGGAAGGATGCACCTCATGTCCTTTGCCTGTGCCCTGGCTGCCAGGCATGGCCAAAGGTGGCCTGGGGCCAGAGGTGTGCGTGTCTCCAGCCCAGGGCTCAAGGTGTATGTGTGTCTCCCAGCCTGGCACCAACAGAGGAGGACAAGTGCAAACACTGCGGTCAGTGGGGTGGGAGGAGGTTATCTGGGGCCCGGCAGTGGAAAAACTCTCAGTGTGTGAGTAAGGCATGATAGCACCAGGTGTGGGTCCAGGTAGGGTGAGCAAAATGGGGAGTTATCGCTTCCCCGTGGGTTCAGGTGCCTGAAGCCAAATGTTTCCTAAGGGTGCGGTGATAGGCACAGCCCCGTTATCATGGCGCCTGGCCCACCTCAAGTGGCAGGCGAGTGGCGGGAACATGAGGGCAGGCTGCTTGACCTTCCCCTCATGGCAGGGATGAGACACTTGCTGGGAGCAAGGACATCAGCACTAGGAGCATCCTTCAGCAAGTACACCTTGGCGGTGGGGACCTGAGCTTACAACTCATGACAAGTCAAGTCCTCTGTCAATCCCTCCAAGCATCCACAAACCATCTCTCCTACCCCAGAACACCCAATCTGCACCCCACCCCCAGCATCCCTTCCCTGGTTCCATACTGTCCCCATAGGCCACAGCAATCCTAGGGTCAAACCCTAGGAAAGTAGCCCTGTCCAACCTGCAGCCCCTCTTCTCCCCACAGCCTTGGTCCCACCCTTGTGAGACCCACTGGCTGCAGCACAAGCTGGATTATCCCCAGAGGACAGAAATCCACCCAAGCTGCTCTTTTGCCCTCACTAGTTATGAACCCCCCCAGGGCCCTGCTCCTGCTGGCAAGTGACCGCAGGGTACCAGAACACACTGTGGCCATGACTCAAATCTCTGCTGGGAGGTGTTTCTGTATGCCTTGCTCCTTCTGTACCAGTTTGCCTCCCAGCTATGCCAGTTTGGCTGTACCCTGGAGTCACAGGGCTGCATCTTAAGTCAGAGACGTCTGTATTACCCACCACCTTGGCTCCTGGGGAACTTTTCAACTGTAGATGACCAGGGCGGGAAGGGAAGGCCAGGTTGGCAGAACATACATCCCAGTGTGTGTGGACTTGGCATGGGTATGGTGGCATTGCCTAGCCAGCCAGCTTTCCCTCTTCACCTTCCTGCAGCAGCCAAGCATGTAATCCAGGATACCAGGATTTGCCTCAGACTGTGCCAGCCATGAATCCAGGGTGGTGCAGGGGCAAATCCACTCTTCTGTCACAAGTCTGGCTTCTCTGGATGCACCTCCCACCTCCACAGCACATTGTTAGTGCTGTGTCTCCGGCAAAGCGAGGTCCTGCCCAGGTAACTGCTGTGTTTTGGGTTTCCATGTGCCCCTGCCAGGCCAGAGCAAAAGGTTTTCCAGCTGACCACAGACACACCAACCACTGGCAGGCATCGTGTCCCTGCCTTGCCTTCCTCAGTGCTGCCAAGGGTGTTTTCTTGCTGCCTTCATTGCTTTGCAGGGCAGGTTTTGCTGGGGACAGGACCAGGCTCCCTCTTCCAGAGGATAGTGTGTTTTGGCCCAGGCAATTGGAAGAGGGTGGTTTTTATTAACAACAAATTAACAGTAATTGCCTTTTCCACTACAGCTGCTTCTCATCCAGCTGAGGTTCACAGTCATGCCAGTCCATGTGACCGCCTTGCCCCAGGCCCAGGGGAGCAAACCTAGAGCACCTCTGCCCAGAAAAGGAGCTAAAGCACCTTAGCCTCCTCTCGCCTCCATGTAAGGCAGCGACAGCAGAGCCGGACCTCGCTCCCGCCCCAGCACAATGATGATGAAAGGTAAGGAAGAACAGGTTTTGCGCTCTGATCTCACAGCTGAACCTCAAAACAGCTGCGGACCGTCACCCTGGTTCCCAGGATGCTTAGGGAGGACAGGACAGCAGAGCCAGCATTTCCAGTGGGACAGGATTGTTAGAGAAATTCATCGTTCCCCTGGAAATAAAAATAATAATCATAATAAAAACACAAAGACAGAGATTACTTATACACATACAAACACGCAGGCATGCACTCTCTCCCCATCTGGCTTTGCCAGCCTGATTCATCGCTAATTCAAACAGCCCACACCTTTCCCTCTCCCTCTAAGTGACATTTTGAACAAGTCTCTAGGGAAGAGGCAGCAGTTTCGTTCCAACCTCTCCACTGGCATCAAACCTTCACCCTTAGGTACATTGGTTCTCAGGAGCAAGACACCCCTGGGACTGCACCATAAGCCACTTGTGTCCCAGCACAGTCACCCCCACACAAGCACCTCTCAGAAAGTGGGGCAAGCAGAGGGTGGAGACAGCTGTGGAAAGGACAAGTGATTGAGCCTGGTGAATCTGTGACACCTGTGGATGCAGTCCTGTGGTTCCACAAGCACACTACATCCCAGGCTGATGCCAGCCCACCTGGACAGTCTTTTGTACCAACTCAGGGCAGACCCCAAGACTGGCTGCTGGTCCCAGAACAATGAGCCCAACCCCAAAACACTAGTCACCCTGTAAGGGACATCAACCTTCTCTGCCATTCCCATCCATCTCTTTGCCCAGCTCAGTGCTGGGTGTCTGTAAGAAGGAAAACCAGGAAAGTGCAGGATCAGCCCAGCCACATCCCATTTCCGCTCACAGGGCAAGGAACCCTAGGGCATCCCCCAGCTCTGGCCAGCCATCTGGGGTTGCCGCAGCAAGCACGGGAGGAGGAAGCCACCATCACCACCCCCCCCCGGGCCAGGACACCACACAGCTTGTACAGCATGCTCCCTGCACTGCCAGCACAGTGTCAGGTCCAGACAAGCCCCAGCCTTCAGAGGGATGTGTGCGTGCATCACAGGTAATCAACCGTGGGAGGGAGGGATGGAGCCAGACCTGCTTGCTGAGCTCGGGACCTGCCAGCACATTTGTGCTGAGTCACCACCTATTAATGCAGGGAAACCTCAGCACCTGAACTTCAACCAAGCTGCTGGGCCATCCCCAGGAGGACAGCACCCAGGATCTGGCAGCTACCACCAATCTCCCCATTGTGACTACAAGACTGGAGTTGCAAGTCCCACTGTAAGGGACAGTACCACTTGGGAAGGTGACAGGACAAGCAAAGCTCCCAGTACAGTTTCAGCTACTGTTCTTGGGGATGACTCACTGCAGGACCAGTCACACCATCCCAGTGCCACAATTGCCCCATCTGCAGATTAGGGAAACTGAGGCACGGGGAAGTGGGGTGACTCAAGAGCTGTTGCACAGGAGATGCTGCTCAGATGCCGAGGCTTGGGCGTTCCCCATTGATCCTCCACAGCTAACTTAAGCAGAAATGAACATCAATGTAAATATTTACTGACAAGCGAGCCCAGCCTCACCCCTCTCCTCTTAGAAGAAAACTTTAAAGTAAACTCTCCTGGCTCTTTCATGTTTACATCTTGTTTATTTAATATACAGCAGATCACAATATTTCAACAGTTTGCATATAAAGAAAAGTAACATTTCATAGTGCAAGAGACCTAACGTGCCCAAGCAGAGAAATGTTAATTAACAATATACACAGACGGGAACAGTGCACTTCCCAAAGCCGAGACTCATCTGTGTTCCCAGCTGGAAAAAAAAATATATTAAAAAACAGAAACATTATATATTACTGTTTTGTTTAATTTACAAGTTGCTTTGCAGAAGCTGCACATAAAAAGACTCATTTTCCTTTGCATTCTCTTTGTTTTCCCTCTACAAAAGTTTCAAGTATAGCAGAGACAGAGACCTGGGCATTCATAGCTGGACTCGCTGTCCTTTACACACTAAAGTTAAAAAAGCAGCATGGGGAAGGCAGCTGCAGCAGTACCTGGTGTCATCCTGAGGGGAAGAATGAGGCAAATGAAAGCAAATGAGAGCCAGAGAGCTGTTTTAAGCTCCTGAGAAGAAAACTGGGAATGGCCAGGACCAGACTGCCCAGCAGGGTCCCAAGCTGGTCTCAGGATTATCCCTACTCCTTGAGCAAGGTGATGCTGCGCTGCCAACCCCTGCAAACCTTTACAGCCATGAGCCAGCCAGGTCCCACCATCACCCCATCCACTCTGGGCTTTTGGGTCAGGATATTTGTTCTGATGGCTGCAGCTGAAAAGACCAGCAACCCACTTTCCAGCACCATGACCCACACAGAGTGCACACAGGTCCCCAGCCAAAACCTGGCCAGGATCAGCCACCATGTTCCCTGGAGCCAAGGGAGTGTCAAAGTTTGAGTCAAGAAGGGTAAGCTGATGCCAAATACAAGAGAGGAGCTCTGGGGATAGATCCCTACTGCATCAGCTCCTCCTTCCCCCACCCATCAGGTGCCTTGTGAGGGGATGGTAGGCACCTTCCAAGCACAGGGAGCTGAGTGGTGATGCCCAGGCAAGGGCAAAATACACTTGCAGATTTTCTCCCCACCTACACCCCAAAGCAGCCCTTCCCCAACACTGAGCTGGGCCCAGCTCTCACAGCAAGGGCAGGAGAAAACTAGTTACCAATTACAAGCAGAGAGGGCTGGGCAGCCAGGCTGCTCCCCAGTGCTGGCCTGATACTATTTACACTGTGAGCTGGTTCCAGGGACCCCGAGTTCAGACGTGGCCCGTTGCTCACATATGCCGCTTCATATGAAGGGCAAGGTGGTCAGAGCGGGAGAAAGCCCGCTCACAGAGATGGCACTGGAAGGGTCGGTGCCCTGTGTGCTTGCGGTAGTGACGGGTCAGCTCATCAGAGCGGGCAAATTTCCAGCCACAGCCTTCCCAGGTGCAGTGATAGGGCTTCTCACCTGTGAAAGAAAGGGTTGGGGGGGAGGTCAGTGGGCTTGGAGATTCTTTTTCTCTCTGTGCCTGCACCACAGTACCACCCTTTTTGAGGGGGTTCCCTGGCCCCCACCCTTAGGAGAGGGGAGCTCCACTGTGTATTTGTCCCCTCTGTACCTCAGACTGCCACACCTTTCCTTTTGTCCCCTTATCTTTCTGCCATTCCCCATGTGCTCCATTGTTCCAAGTACCCATCCTGTGGGCACCTCTACCCATTGGCAGAACCCTTCCATGTGCTTCTGCCCCATTTCAAACTGAGTGCCCTCCATCCATCCCTGCTGTGGAGCCACAATCATGTGCCTCATCCCACTTCTGGCAGTGGGAGATACACCTCCCTGTTTCTCTTTCTCCTCTGTTCACCCCAAACCCATATGGGGACTAAACCACGTGCCCCCATTTCCCTGCCCTTTCAGGTATCCCTAAGCAGAGCAAAGTGTCCCAGGGACGGGACCACGAAGGTCCTTCTGCCGAGCACTCCCCACTTGCCCCTTACATCAGGGCCTCTCCATGCAGCAGTTTCCTACCCGGTCCCATCACGGGGAATCCTCCACACACCCCTCCACTGACCGCAAGGGGTCTTTCGCCTCTCCGCACACCCAGACCCCCACGTCAGAGCGGGCTCGCCCTTCTCACCGTGGTGCCCCTCACAACCCCTGGCGCATCCCCCCAGCGCGTCCTTACCCGTGTGGGTCCGCATGTGCGCCTTGAGGTGGGAGCTCTTGGTGTAGGTCTTGCCGCACCCCGGGTATTCACAGTTATGCGTGGCCGTCCGCTTGCGCGCCCACGAACGGCGGCCGCGCTTGGGCTTGCAGTCCTCGGGGGGTGCCCCGGCCGGGAAGTACTCCAGCACCGGCGAGTTGGGCGGTGTGACCAGTAGCCCGGGTAGCCCCGCCGGGCCCGGCACTGGCCCCTTCAGGGGCTCCCTGAAAACACTGAAGTGTCCATGAAACTGCGGCGGCGGCTGCGGGGCGAAGTGGGGCGCGTAGCGGTGCGGGGCCATGGTGTAATGCGGCGGCAGGTCGGGCAGGAGGTGGGGGTCGGCGCCGGACAGCGACTCCTCAGGGGGACCCAGGCGGTTGTGAGAGAAGCCCGGGTAGGGCAGCGGCGGCCCCGACACTGATCCCGGCCCGAGACCCTGCGCCACGCGTGGCTTGTGCTCGCCACCGCCCGGACCCAGGTAGTCGGCGGTGGGCAACCCCAGCAGGCAGGCGCGTTCCTCTGGCTGCTCCTTCTTGATGCGGGGCCCGAAGGGCTGCGCGGGGTCCAGAGGCAGCGGGCGAGCCAGGGCCGGGTGCAGGGGCGGGTGGTGGTGCGGAGGGTGGTGGTGTGCGGGGGCGCCGCCAGGTACCCGCAGCTCCGTGTACTCCCTCCGTTGCAGATCGCAGTGGCCGGGCAGGTCCGGTGTGAGCAGCTCAGCCACGTAGCTGTGGCTCTGGCCCTCGGCGTACGGCACTGGGAACTTGCCTGGCGTCGGGTAGGAGCCGTCGCTGTCGTAGGTAGTGCCGCAGCTCTCAGGGGTCTCGGGCAGGGGGTAGTTGGGGCCGGGAGCGGGCGGCCCCTGCCCGCCACTGCTGGTGTGCGCTAGGATGAAGTCCAAGTCCACGAACTTGCCCAGGTCATCCTCCTCCCGCTTGACTGGGGGACCACCGTCCTGTTGCAGCATCCTCTGCGAGGAGAGAGGGGTGTCAGCACCGGTGGCTGCTGCGGCGGCACCACTCAGGCACCGGCCACCGCTTCTCCGTACGGGACGGCGGCTTCCCCCAACCCACCCGACGGGTCAGCACCGCTCCGAGAGAGGCTGCGCCTCCCTCCGGCGGCGGTAATGGAGGCCGCCCCCACCAGCCGGGCTGAGCCCCAGCCCGGAACGCTCTGCCCCATACACCCCACACCCCTCCCGCCCTCCTCGGCTGTTGCCTGGTGCTTACGTGGAGCATGTCGGCCGGCCGCTCTTCCAGCGGCAGCAGGTTGGCGAAAGTGGAGATGGAGGGCAGGGTGCTCTCGTCCA
>JAOXOE010029164.1:0-14886 GCA_028565055.1 Phoeniculus purpureus
GGATGGGGCAGCCACAACTTCCTTGGGCAACCTGCTCCAGCATCTCAGCACCCTCACAGCAAAGAATTTGTTCCTCATGGCCAACCTCCATCTTCCCTCTTCAAGTCTGCAACCCTTTCCCCTTGTCCTCTCACTACCATCCGTGTCAAAAGCCCTCCCCCAGCTTTCTTGTAGCCCACTTCAGAGATTGGAAAGCTGCTGGGAGCCTCCTCTTCTCCAGGCTGAACAACCCCAACTTGCTCTGCCTGTCCTCAGAGGGGAGGTACTGCAGCCCTCGGATCATTTGAGTTGCTCTCCTCTGGACACCTTCCAGGAGCTCTGTGTCCTTCTTGTGTTGATTATGATGTAATAAAAAGTAAGTGGCAGGGAAAAGTTTAGGCAGAGGTGCTGCCCTGTTTCTCCTCATCTAAAAGAACCCTTTCTCTTTGTACAATGTCCATCTACACCCTCAGCAAAGCCCTTTCTTCTGTGACCTGACTCCATATCCACTCTTTGGTGAGGCCGGACTATCTCTGCTTAAACACAGGGGACAGCATTTGTTGCCGAGCACCACTTCCCAGCAAGATTGACTCTCTTGTTAAACACGTGGTTCAGATCAAATACTGTGTTGGTTTAACAGCTGATAAAACCACAGAATCACTCTGGTTCAAAAGACCCCTGGCATCATCGAGCCCAACCATCTGCCCTACCTTACAAGGTCACCCCTAAACCACATCGCTTGACACCACACCATCTTTAAACACATCCAGGGATGGCAACTCAGCCACATCCCTGGGAAGCCCATTCCAGTGCCTGACCACCCTTCCTCTGAAAAAAATCTTCCATCGTGGGAAGGTACCTTGGTTTTTGAAACAGATGAGATCAGCGCATTGATTTTCCCCGTTTCTTGTGTGCACGTTCCCGTGACAGAGGCTCTCTGCTTTCAGTGACGCAGGGAGCGCTCTTCCAGGCACACGCTCGGCTTCTCCACACATCTTCTCCCTCAACAAGCGTCATTTCTGCTGCTAGATCTTCCTTCCACTCAAAGGGCTGCTGATGACAGACTGCTGGACACCACACGCTTGCCTGTCGCGGTGGCCCAAGCAATGAGAAATGAGAAAGGCTGGAGGTTTCTCTTGCGTTGAGCATCAAGGGCTTCTGAGCTTCCAGCGACCAAACCCAGGGTGTGCAACGGGAGACACCTTGCAACTAGAACAACCCCGAACCCCAAGGAAGCAGCACAGCTGTAGGGTTTCGTTTTTTCTTGACTTTTAAATAACGTTAAAAAGGGACGAGCTGAGATGAGCTCCCTTCAAGGCAGAGCTCTGGAGAGGGGGAAGGCAGTGGGAGGCAGAAAGAAACCCGAATCCCAAAATAAAGCCCAGATCAGTTACCAGACGGAAGTATCGCTATTTGGTCTCCAGTCCTCTACCATCAGTTTTCAGACTGGTGAATCATTTGCCTCTCCAGCGGCACAAACCGTTCCTGGAGAGTTCTCTGAGTAACAGAACCACGTGACGGGTCCCTTCGCTTTCTCTCCGTGATGTAAGGAACAGTCCTTCACCTTTCACCCTGAAACTGCTGGCAAGTGTAAGAAACACCCCTCCCTTTTGTCACTGCAGATGCTGCAGCCTTTGCTTTTTACAGAAAGCTTTGAGCTGACCCCCTGCGCTGTGGACACACCGTGGGGGTCGCCCCGCTGTGCACGCACTGATACACACACACACACGCGCGTGTACACGTATCCGGAACGCTCCCACACATACACAAAGGCTCCGTGTGCGTGTTTGTCCCTGCCCGCCCTCCCCTGCCCGCTCTCCCCTGCCCGCTCCATTCTATCACTTCTTTGCTAGAGGGAGGGAAAATGTCGACATCAGTCTGTAGCAGAGGTTTGTCATGTTTATTTATCTCCCCGGAGCACTTAGGTGATTGGTTTTGGTCCATAATCCAGCAGTCGATGGCCACTTGCAGGACTCGCCGTGAGCCCCAAGGTCTGCTGAGATGAGATCCCAGCCTACACGCCAAAGGGTGACTCCTCTCGATCCGACAGGGACCTGTGTGGTAAATTCTCTTGGAAGCTTCAGCACATTTCCCAGTCACTCAATCCGAGCAGACGGGAACCCTCGAGCAAATCCCTTCTGTGACACTACTGCTTTTCGCGGTGCTGTGGCATCAGACTTCAACAGAGAAGAAGAGAGCTCTATTCCCAAAGGAAAGCCTTCCAGAAACAAACAAAAAGCGTAATCGGATGTCTTGTCCTAGTCGAGAGAAGGAAAGTCAAACTGCATGTTTATTAGGGAAAAAAAAATAACCCCAACAAAAAATGACCCCAAAATGGAAACAAACCAAAAAGAAAGAAAGAACTCGAGGGAGACTCTGGAGGAACTTATGTAGTGCATAAGTCCAGGCTGCTCCCCTTTACTTTCCTGCCAGCACCACTTCTGCCTCTTAGTTTGTTTGGTTAAGGTGCTTCAGGTCCTGCATGATCTTCGTCTTCCTGGAAGGTTTGTTCATCCAGTTCCTGGGATTCAAGGTGCTCAAGGCGGTCTGTTCGGCCACTCATGATCTCGTCTGGGGTCTTCATGAACCTGCAAAACAGAGGAACAAGGGGATGTCTCAGTGGTCTCAGCGTTTAGCCTTCATCATCAAGATGTGAGGGCGCAGAGCTGTACAGCTCCCCACATCATCTTTGCTGTACCCTCCTGAGAATCACAGAACATTAGTGATTGGAAGGCACCTCGAAAGATCACCCAGTCCAATCCCCCTGCCAGAGCAGGATCACCTAGATCAAGTTGCACAGGAACGTGTCCAGGCGGGTTTTAAACATCTCCAGGGAAGGAGACTCCACAACCCCCCTGGGCAGCCCCTTCCAGTGCTCTGTCACCCTTAGTACTTCCCAACACGGTGTCATCCCTCCTCTACACCTTGAAAGGAAAATCAGACAAATCAGAAGTATTTACCCCTGCTCCTTCAAAGTCCAAATCTGAAGCAAATCCCAATGTCCTACACTTTAGCCACAATAACCCCCTGCAGCTACAGACTGGGGGATGAGTGGCTGGAGAGAGGGACCTGGAGAGAGGGACCTGGCAGTACTAGCTGACAGCGAGTTGAACAGGAGCCAGCAGGGTGCCCAGGTGGCCTGGAAGGCCAATGGCATCCTGGCTTGGATCAGCAGTAGTGTAGCCAGCAGGACTAGGGATGTCATTCTCCCCATGTCCTGGGCACTGGGAGGCCTCCCCTCCAGTACTGGGGGCAGTGCTGGGCCCCTCGCTTCAAGAAAGAGACTGAGAGGCTGGAGCGGGTCCAAAGGAGCAGTGAGGCTGGGGAAGGGACTGGAGGGAAAGGCTGATGAGGAGAGGCTGAGGGAGCTGGGGGTGTTTAGCCTGGAGGAGACTCAGGGGGGACCTTCTCCCTCTCTCCAACTCCCTGAAGGGAGGTTGGGGATCAAGCTTTTCTCCCAGGCAACCAGTGCCAGGATGAGAGGGCAGGGCCTGAAGCTGCCAGGGGAGGGTTAGGTTATTAGGAAGCCCTTCCTCCTGGAAAGGGTGATCAGAGCCTGGGCTGGACTGCCCAGGGCAGTGCTGGAGTCCCCATCCTTGGAGATGTTGAAGGCCAGCCTGGCTGTGGCCCTTAGTGCCCTGGTCTGGCCACTGTGGTGATGTTAGGTCCTGGGGTCCGATGGGCTTAGAGGGCTTCTCCAGCCTCAATCATTCTGGGTTTCTGTATTTTCCAAATAACTCTGTTTATTTCTTCTCCCTTGTACTGCTCCCTGCTGTCATGTTCTGATGCCACAGGTACACTTGTTGACAGTGTCTGGTGACCAAAACTTATAAAGACCTTTCTGGCCAAACCATTTCAAAGCAGTAACACTTGGCAAGGTGTGGAGAGACAGAGGGCTACTGGTTTGTGCAGATCTGTAGGTAGGTGAGTGAAGAGCAACTTGAACTTGTAAGGTAGGGTGCGTGGTTGGACACGATGATCTCAGGGGTCTTTTCCAACCAGAGTGATTCTGTGAAGAGGATCACCAGAGGAACAGCGGTGGAAAAAGCCAAGAACCAAATCCTGGGGAATGGAAAAAGCCCCGAAAGAAAGAGCTTTTGGGCTGAAGGCCGGTGAGCAAAGAGCCTCTCGCTCTGTGACTGCAGCAAGTGTAACTGCAGTGAAGCAGACTCCTCTGTAAATGAACGCCAGGGCTGCCAGCACTCGTGTCTGGACGCCGTAAGTGTGCAGGGGGCTACAAACAGAAGCTGCCTCCGGGGAGGCAGAGCAGCGGCAGGAAATGGGAAAGGACATCTACCAGCCTGCAGATCGAGTCTGCAGTCCTGATCTTTGCCAGGATGATTTTGTGTGCTGCTGCACAGAGTCAGCGTCACAAAAGCTTTGGCTTCTCCTTTCTGTAGTCAGTGGTGCAGGAAGAGAGATTGGCGCAGGAAGGATGAAGCACCAATCACTTTCCTAACTCCTAGGGACTTCTGGAGGAACGATGATGGAAGATGTTTATGTTGGATGCGACACAAAATCTCAGAGTCTTTCGTACTGGCAAACATTCAGCAGGATAAAGTGTGTTCATCAGAGGAGCGAATTCTCCTTCAGGTTGATGAGATGCTCAGTATCCTGGCCCCAGCGAAAACAAAACCAACTGCTAGGAGCCTTGTTACTATCGCTGACCCAGAAAAATCACTGCTGAAGCTTATGGGCAAAGATTTGCCCCCTCTTCTGCCTTGGAGGCTCTAAAGCCAAAGGCTTTGCGCTGAGAAACCTGAAGTCTCTGAGCTAACGCGTAGCGCAGCCTGGAATTAACCTTTCACCACCCCTTCTAATTTTGGAAATCATGTGCACGTAGGCATTTAGGGGGAAGAAAGGGCCGTGACTCACTGCTGTGTCACTGCCGTTTGCGTGCCGGCAGAACGCTGCCGATACAAATGGTGTCGTGGTAGTGAGAAAGGAGCAGAGACGAGTGCGGAATCAGTCCCTGGCGACACAATGAAAATGCGCTGAAGCCCACGGGCCAGACGGTGCCCTGATTTACGTCATGCCCTTGCCTTGTTGATCTCGCATGAGGATTGGGGCCTCCAGTACTGGGGGCAGTGCTGGGCCCCTCGCTTCAAGAGACTGAGGGGCTGGAGTGGGTCCAGAGGAGCAATGAGGTGGGGGAAGGGACTGGAGGGAGAGGCTGATGGGGAGAGGCTGAGAGATCTGGGGGTGTTTAGCCTGGAGAAGAGGAGACTCAGGGGGGACCTTCTCCCTCTCTCCCAACTCCCTGAAGGGAAGTTTCAGTCACGTGGGAGTCAGGCTCTTCTCCCAGGCAACCAGCACCAGGATGAGAGGGCAGAGCCTGAAGTGGCCAGGGGAGGGTGAGGCTGGATGTTAGGAAGCCCTTCCTCCTGGAGGGGGTGATCAGACCCTGGACTGGACTGGCCAGGGTAGTGGTGGGGTCCCCATCCCTGGAGGCGTTTAAGGACAGCCTGGCTGTGGCCCTTAGTGCCCTGGTCTGGCTGCTGGGGTGATGTTAGGTTCTGGTCTGGTGAGCTTAAAGGGCTTTTCCAGCCTCAATCATTCTGTGATTCTGTGAGAACAGAGAGGGATCCCACTGCCCTCCCTACGTTCTGTCTGCTGTTTCCTAAGCTATGAGGGAGATGAGCTGAGGTGAACAGAGCTCTGTTGGTGTCCCTTCTCGTCTGTAGTTTAAGTCATGGCAAGGAACTCCCAAGTGTGCGTGTCTGTAATAGCATTTGATTATATTTTAAAACACCAACCCTGAACTTCAGGCTAACAAAGAAACAGTGTCTGTGATGCCTTTTGTTGCACTGGAACAGGCTGCCCAGGGAGGGGGTTTGAGTCGCCATCCCTGGATGTGTTCAAAAGCCGCAGAGATGTGGTGTTGGGGAACACGGGTTAGCGGTGGGTCTGACAGAGGACTTAGTAGAGTAGGGTATGTGGTTGGACTTCTTGATCTTAAAGGTCTTTTCCAACCTAAATGATTCCATGAGCCTATGATTCTGTGGCATTCTTATTTCTCTGACTGTAAGAAACAGCCAAGAAAGCCATGTTAATGGCTTGATATTTTGCAGCTGTTCTTCTTCTTCTCTTCAGATATAAATAGGTCTAAGAAAACAACATCAGTAAGTTTTTATGGGGGACTGTGTAAAAAATGCTTTGTTGTTCTGTTTCTCCAGTTCCCGAAGGGAATAAGTTTTATATGCTCATGGTTTACGCTTCGTCGTGACCTTTGAATCTGTTGATCAATTTTGGGTGAGGCTGACAGAGGAGCTGAGGGCTCCAAGGGTATTACTGTGCTTCTGCAGTTTTGAGAACAGGCAGCCTGGTTGAGAAGAGATGGATCCTGCTGTGGCAGGGGGATTGGACTGGATGATCTTTCAAGGCCGCTTGCAATCGCTAATGTTCTGTGATTCTGTGACCCCACTGGAGTGGAGACTCCAAGATAAGCACATTAATTGTTTAGCACCACAGAATTCCCCCCGGGCAGTGCAGTCTTGACACGGTGCCACAGCAATCCAGGTTTGCTTGTTACCGCTGCAGACGGAGCAACCTTGTTTTAACTTTCCACCAAAAAAAACCCCATTAAAATCAGGCAGTCGATTCTGCCTTCTTCCCTCCACTCTCCTCCCCGCCATCTCAGCCCCATCCTAAGAGCTGACACAGACGAGGCGTTCCGCAGAACCCATTTAAGCTGTTGTTTAAGCGTTAATGCAGCTCTGTTAGCTCTTTAAGAAAACAAACTCTGCGACTGTTTTCCTACTGATACCATTTCCAAGCGCACTCCTAGATCCAGACCACTGGTACCAAAGCAAACTTTGGTCTCAGTTCAGCGCCCTGAGGGTCAGCCGCACGCACTAGGATTTGCTGGTCTGGTAAGACGAAAACAGGAGTGATGTCGCATTCTGCCAGCTGCAGTCAAGGAAGTACAAGCACCTCCCTGCTTTAATGTTGTTTGAGGCGCTACTTGCTAAATCTGGGTTGTCTTACATTTCATGAAGGGCTTTTGCAGGTCCCTCTCTTCCTTGAAGGCAGCACTGCTGAAGACACGGTCATCAGCACTGCTCTGCTGTGACGTGGAAGTGCCTGACCTCTGCTTGGTTTTCACCAGCAGCCGCATTTCAGAAGTCATTTTGCAGTGGGTTTTCAGCAGTTTGGCTGAGATCACAAATAATTTAGCTAAGGTCTTAAACGACGGCACAGCCTGCTTGAAGTGAGAGGAGAGACTTCTATTGACTCCACTGATGGTGGAAGCAGGCCCGTATTTAAGTGAACCGGTGCAGCTGAAAGCTGGGCAGCACCACTCCAGACAGCTTCCACGCCTGTATGCCCGCGGACACTCATGGCAACGACACGTCCTACGCACAGTTCCATCCTCCAGAAACGGAGGGCTTGTGAGAAAGGAGCGGCGAAGAAAAGAGAATAATTACCTGAACAAAAGCCTTTGTCCTGGCTCCTTCCGGATGATATTTAGTTTGTAGTAGTGGCGCAGGGCTCTGGACATCTTCTCATAAGTCATATTTGTTCTGTTCTGTTTTTTGCAAAATAAGAAAGGAAAAGCATAAGATGAATCATTAAAACATTTCTCAAGCCTCAGAAGGAGATGCACAACTCTCCAGGCTGGCTAAAGTAACTCAAGGCCAACGGCATCCTGGGGTGGATTAGAAGAGGGGTGGTTAGTAGATGGAGAGAGGTTCTCCATCTACTCTGCCCTGGGGAGACCACATCCGGAGTCTTGTGTCCAGTTCTAGGCCCCTCAGTTCCAGATGGACACAGAGGTGCTGGAGAGAGTCCAGCGCAGGGCCACAAAGAAGGTGAAGGGAGTGGAACCTCTCCCTGATGAGGAAAGGCTGAGGGAGCTGGGACTCTTGAGCTTGGAGAAAAGGAGAGTGAGGGGTGACCTCATGAATGTTGATAAATACGTGAAGGGTGGGTGCCAGGAGGATGGAGCCAGGCTCTGCTCAGTGTCATCTAGTGATAGGACAAGGGACAATGGGTGTGAGCTGGAACACAGAAGGTTCCACATCAATATGAGAAGGAACTTCTTCACAGTGAGGGTGACAGAGCACTGGAGCAACTTGGTCTAGATGATCCTGCTGTGGCAAGGAGATTGGACCAGATGATATTTCTAGGTCCCTTCCAATCCCTAATGATTCTATGATTCTATGAAGATGACTTTGTAGTTTCTGTCATTTAGGTTGTTACCTACAGATTTATTGTCTGTGTGTTTGTGTTCAGAAATACAACAGCAAGCTGTGTGGTGAAGTCAACACTGTGGAGGGAAGGGAGGACATAAAGAGGGACCATGCCAGGCTCCAGAAGTGGGCTGTGCAATCTGCATGGAGTTCAACAAGGGCCAGTGAAAGGGTCTGCCCATGGGTCAAGGCAATCCCTTGCATGAATACATATTGGGAGGAGAAAGGATTGGGGACAGCCCTGAGGAGAAGGACTTAGGGGTGGTGGTGGTGGAGTATAAGTTTCTCAGGAGCCATCAGTGTGCACTGGCAGCCTAGAGAGCCAGCCGTGTCCTGGGCTGCAGCAAAACAACCAGTGACAGTAGGTCAAGGGAGGGGATTCTCCCCCTCTGCTGTGCTCTGGTGAGACCCCACCTGGAGTCCTGTGTGCACTTCCAGAGCCCCCAGCATCAGAAGGACACAGAGCTCCTGGAAGGTCTCCGGAGGACAGCAACACAAAGGATCAGCGGTCTGGAGCAACTCCCCTGTGAGGACAGGCTGAGCAAGTTGGATTTGTTCAGCCTGGAGAAGAGGAGGCTTCCAGGTGACCTTTGAGCAGCTTCCCAATCTCTGAAGGAAGGGGGCTACAAGAAAGCTTTTGACAGGGTTGGTAGTGAAAAGATGAGGGGAAGGGGTTCCAGACTTGAAGAGGCGAGATTGAGGCTGGACATGAGGAAGAAATTCTTTGCTGTGAGGGTGTTGAGATGCTGGAACAGGTTGCCCAAGGCAGTTGTGGCTGCACCATTGCTGGCAGTGTTGAAGGGCAGGTTGGCTGGAGCCCTGAAGGTGTCCCTGCCTGTCCAGGGGAGATTGGAACTGGATGGTCTTTAACATCTCTTCCAACTCCAACCCTTGCCATTCTATGATTCTTGCTTTTTAAAACATTTTCATTTACAATCTAAAACAAAACAAAATCCATAATAGTTTTAAGTAGATGCTGCACAACTGTGAAGGGAATGTTAGTGCAGAGACAGCCTTAGACTCAGAGGCTGAGCATGATTTTGACGTTCTCAGCCTGGAATCACATTTTTACCCACCCCATTTGCGCTCTTTCACTGATGTCGTTTTCTGATTCCACGTCTTTTTAGCCTAACTCTATGAATTCCTTTTATGAATGGTGTCTCCTGCTTTCACAGTTCGTGTCTCCCGTTTTATGAGTTACGTTTCAAGGGGCAAACTTCTTGTCTATAATGCAATTTGCAAGCAAAACCTTGAATGTTTGGTCTTTGTTTAACCCAAAAGAACCACAGCACGTATGCAACCTCTTGATGAATTTCAGGTACCTGGCATGGTGAGCAATATCTAGGTTGGCTTCTCCTCAGCTTGTTGTAAGCTTTGTGTTACACAGACAACCACGTGTCCTTCAACTCTTTCTGGCCATGGCTGAAGTACTTTTGCCTGATACTTTCTAGTTGGGATTCAGCACAGGACATAAATCCAGCACTGTAACTGCAATAGCTAAAAGCTTTGAAGTGTTGAAATATTGAATGCAAAGCTTCAGGCAGCCCTAGCTATAGGCAGCACTACAAGTCCTGTCTTCACCCACAAGTACACAGCAGTGAGTACATTTGTTCCTGGTTTTTACACAAATAATGATGCTCCTGCCACATACAGCTCTTCTAATTTGACAAAACACAGCATCTGACAAAGCCAACGTTAAGCTAGCTCTGCAAAAGGCTTCATCATCTCAGTGCAGTTTTGACTATTTTTAACCAGCTCTTGAGTTTTTTGAGCACAGCAACAACAGATTCAGTCCTTATTCTGGGGTAGTGCAGGCTGCTGAATGTTGCCCTACAGTGAGATAACCTTCTTTATACTTCAGCAAAGTACCACGAGATAGACTTGGTGTTTTGGGACATGGTTTAGTGAGTTAAGGGGTTGTAGGTCAGACGATTAGACTTGATGATCTTGGAGGCCTTTTCCAATCTTGATGATGATTCCATGACTGGCCATGTTGCTGTATGACTTGATTTAGGTGATCCTGCTCTGGCAGGGGGATTGGACTGGATGATCTTTCAAGGTGCCTTCCAATCCCTGACCTTGTGTGATTCTGTGATTCTATGAAGACGATAGGATGCACTACTGTCAGAACTTGAGTCCATTTATTGCAGATTGATAGACCTTCATTTCGTGAACATCTTTGTGTCTAACATTCTAACTGTATCACTACCCTTCTGTTGATCTTCCTTCACAGAATTACAGAACATTAGGGATTGGAAGGGACTTTGAAAGATCATCTAGTCCAATCCCCCCAACACAGCAGGATCCCCTAGATCCAGTCACACAGGAACAAGGCCAGGTGGGTTTGAAATGTCTCCAGAGAAGGAAACCCCACAAGGCCCCTGGGCGGCCCCTTCCAGTGCTCTGTCACCCTCACTGGGAAGAAGTTCCTTCTCATGTTTAGTTGTTGGTGTTGATGCTTGATGCACTGTCCCTAACAACACACGTGGGAACATCTCAAGGGACTGAAGGGAACGAAAGGCAGATTCCCAGGTCAGGCCAAAGTCACACCATCAACAGGAGTGATTTCAGCAGTCATGTGGCACTGCTTGTACACACTGTAAAGCTGGTGGTGTAGAGCTGCCTGCTTTTGCCACTGCTGCCTATTTTTTAAGCTGTTTCCATGCCTAACTATTGAGAATGAGCTTAAAAAATGCCTGGTTCCCTCGATGAGAGTTTTCATGCCTTGCTGTTCTGTGAATCCAGGCTTGTCCTTACAGCTGCCTATCACAGAATCACAGAACTTTAGGGATTGGGAGGACCCTTGAAAGACCGTCTAGTCCAATCCTCCTTTCAAGTTCCCAAATAAAAGAATCCTTGGCTGCCTCTGTGCTTTCATTTTCAATTGGTCTGTCTCCATACCTATTTAATTTGTATTTCTATTTTCCAGCAGCACAGAGAACCAAAAAAGCGTTCTCTAGCTGTTTATCTGTGCTCTAATTGAATGTGCTCTAACAAGGGGTTTGCTCTGATCCGTCCTTTCAGCTGCAGTTTTATTTCACTGCCACCTGCCAGGCTATGCAAGCCCATGTTCAAGCCGCAGTGCAGACAATTTGCTCTTGGCCCCTTGTAGAAGTCCTGGGGTAATAACATTTCCATCACTGCCCTCCAGTTCCTGTATTTGCCTGGTGCTCTAGAGCTGTTATTATCTTTTCTCCTTCATCTCCATGTCCTCCTCAGTAGTAGGATCAGTCTCTGTAGCTGTCATTACTAGTTTACTCTCACTACTGTGAGCTTCTCTTCTTTTATTTTTTCCTTTTTCTTCTTTTTCTCTGTAATTTTTTATTTTATTTTATTTTGTTCTGACTCCCTCAACAACTACCATCTTGTCAGAAATCACTGATGCTACTCTTGCATTGCCCATCCCCACAGCTACAGAGCCTCTGCCTGAGCTAAAGGGGTCACTGGGCATTGGAATAGGCTACCCAAGGCAGTGCTGGCATCCCTGTGTCTGAAGGGATTTAAATAAGATGAGCACCTGGTGCTGAGGGAGAGGGGTTAGGGGTGACCTAGCAGTACTGGGTCAAAGGTTGGACTTGATCTTTTCCAACCAAAGAGATTCTGAGGTTCTGTAGTTTCCCGAGTTTACCTTGGGTTTTTTCTTCTCTCCTGGATCTTTGCATCTTTCAGAGCTGCTGCTCTTGTGAGACCCCACCTCAAATCCTGCATCCAGTTCTGGAATTCCCAATATCAGAAGAACATGGAGCTGCTGGAGCCAGAGGAGGCCACAAAGATGAACCAAGGGCTGGAGCCCCTTTGCGCTGGGGACAGGCTGAGGTAGCTGGGGTTATTCAGCCCAGGGAAGAGAAGACTCCAGGAGGACCATAGAGCTGCCTTCCAGTCCCTGAAGGGAACCCACAGGAAGGCTGCAGAGGAACTTTTCCCAGGGGGATCCAGCAACAGGTCAAGGGAAAATTGTTTAAAACTGAAAGAGAGAAGCTTCAGACTAGGCGTGAGGAAGAATTTCTTCAGTGCAAGGATGGGGAGACTCTGGAATCAACTGTCCTGAGAGGCTGTGGCTGTCCCCTCTCTGGAGGTGTCCAAGGTCAGGTTGGATGAGTCCTTGAGCAACCCAGTCTGGTTGAGAGGTGTCCCTACCCCTGGTACGGAGAGATGAGCTCTGAGCTCCCTTCCAGCCTTGGCCAGTCTGGGATTCTATGCTGGATAAGCAACAAGGACATCCATGGCTCCTCTCTGCTCTCAATCCATTACCTCGGTCATAACTGCATTAATACCAACTGAAAGTGCATTTGGGAATGAGAGCAGGACGTAAAGAACTATGTGTACCTACTGAGTCTTTATCACATTCACTGCAATCACAGAGCCAGCGAATTTGGGAGGATAAAGGGAGAAATAGCTCTGAGACTCAATTTTCTAACCCCAGAGACAGCAAACAATAACTTTACTCTTTAGCACTTACACAGGAACAAGCACACTGCCTCCCCCAGCAACGCCAACACTGCGGTAGATGTCTCAGCAGGTGCAGAACACAGACCCCTAGGTCTGAGATGCTTTGACCATTCCTCAGGTTTGGCAGTGTCCCACACCGGTGGGAAATGCTTTTGCACCAGTGCTGCTGATTCTGGTGTATGGGCTTCACCAGGAGAAACCCCTAAGTGTGTGTTGAAACATGTGTGCTGAGAGTCCTTGTGTTCCTCAGCCCCTCGTTGTCCTTTGCACGCTGGTGAGGAGGTCGGGGGCTGGTGGAAGAGGAGGAAAGATTGTCTCTGAATGCTCTGTTGCTGAGGGCGCTCATCCTCTGCTTTGCTTCTTAACGGACACATCTTGTGTGCTGAGGAGCAGAATTTCACAGCAGGTCCACTCCCTGCTGCCACCATGAACCTTCATCCTTAGGTCCCCTAGATGAAGGGAGGGTGCAGTGAGAAAATGTTGGCCTTTTCTCCCTAGGGACTAGTGATAAGAGGAAACTGGGTCAGTTGGTGCCAGGGGAGGTTCAGGTTGGACATCAGGATAAACTTCCTCCCAGAAAGACTGGGGAGGCCTTGGAACAGGGTGGGGATGGAGGCAGCATCCCTAGAGGGGTTCAACCACCAGGCAGCCAGGGTGTTTGAGGAGATGGGTTCATGGCTGGGGGTTGTAGGGTAGATGGTTGAACATGATGGTCTTGAAGGTGTTTTCTAACCATGATGAATCTGTGATTCTATGAGATCTAGTGAGGGCTTTGCTAGGAATGTCCCAAGATATGAAGGAGATCGTCTGGATGTCAATGAAGCTGCTTCCTCAGCTGTCACAGGACATCAGAGGTGAACTAGGCTGAATGGGAGCAACCTGACTGGTGTTCAGACAGCACCAAGTGGCAGAAGGTGGTCAAACCTCCAGGAGTGTATGGAGGTAAGAGAAGACTCCTTTCACTGTCTATATCACAGAATCACAGGATCACTCTGGTTGGAAAAGACCCCTGGGATCATCAATTCCAACCATCTACTCTACCTTACAAGTTCACCCCTAAACCAGATCACTCAACTCTTCATCCAAATGATTGTCAAACACATCCAGGGATGGCGACTCAACCACCTCCCTGGGAAGCCCATTCCAGTGCCTGACCACCCCTTCTGTGAAAACATTTTTCCTGATACCAAGTCTCAACCTACCCTGTTGTAACTTGAACCCCTTCCCTCTTGTTCTATCGCTAATCGCTTGTGAAGAGAGACTAGCACCAACCTCTCCACAACGTCCTTTCAGGTAGCTGTAGGCAGTGATGAGGTCTCCTCTCAGCCTTCTCTTCTTCAAACTAAAGAGCCCCAGCTCTTTCAGTCTCTCCTCATAACATTTATTCTCCAGTTGTCCTCTTCTGCACCTGCTCCAGCATCTCCACATCTCTCTTGTAGTGAGATGCCCAAAACTGGACACGATACTCAAGATGTGGCCTCACCAGTGCCGAGTACAGGGGGACGATAACCTTCCTACACCTGCTGGCCACACTATTTCTAATAAAAGCCAGGATGCCACTGGCCTTGTTCTCGTGTGTTGTCTGCACCCCTTCCAACAGTTTCCTCTTGTTGCCTTCTGGGAACCCATTAATTACTCCCTAATTCTTGCCGTTAGGTGTTCCTTGCAGTCATAGTTTGGAGCAGGAAGATGGGAAATAACGACGTGAAGCGCCACTCGCCGTGAAACGCTAGTCTGTATTCCACTGCAATCCCAGGAAAGTTCATGTATTGAGCAACGCTCTCTTTGAGATCACCACTAGCCACTTGAAGTGCTAACAATTGGGAGTTTCCCTCAGACACAATTGCTTTATGATTTGGTTTGCCTTGAAGTGACTGTAGTGTGATTTTTTTTAACTGTTTCTCTGTTGTGGACCTCAGTCATTGTCTTGGCTTTTGGGATATTGTCTCTGTGCATTCTGACATTTGAGCAAGATTTTTATTGTTAGAGATTATTCTGGAGTTTCCCTATAATTTCTGTCTCTCTGTCTCCATGCAGATGGCATTTGATTTGAGACCGGAGAACATTTACTGACTCATTAAATAAGTGAAGATGGAAATGAAGGAGGTTTTCATTGCATTTCCTTAATTCGTTTTTCACAGAATCACAGAACATGAGGGATTCAAATGGATCTTGAAAGATGATCTAATCCCATCCCCCTGCCACAGCAGGATCCCCT
This sequence comes from Phoeniculus purpureus, assembly GCA_028565055.1. Taxonomy (NCBI): domain Eukaryota; kingdom Metazoa; phylum Chordata; class Aves; order Bucerotiformes; family Phoeniculidae; genus Phoeniculus; species Phoeniculus purpureus. Next base: position 14,839 of record JAOXOE010029164.1, read on the forward strand.
AGATCCAGTCACACAGGAACATGGCCAGGCAGGTTTGAAACGTCTCCA
>JAOXOE010029165.1:0-14885 GCA_028565055.1 Phoeniculus purpureus
GGTGCCTTGCTGTGTTGTCCCTCCAGCAGATGTCAGGGTGGTTGAAATCCCCCATGAGGACCAGGGCCTGTGACCTGAAAGCCGCTACTATTTGCCTGTGAAGGGCCTCATCTGCTTGGTTCTGCTGGTCAGGTGGCCTGTAGCAGACCCCTACCTTAACATCACCCTCCCTACCGCAACCATCCCGCATCCTGACTGCTATAACCTGAAATTCTGGAGATGTAAGCCTGCCTCAGATTTTTCGCAACCAGATTTCTAGAGCATTGACTTTATACCATTTGGAGCAAAATGTTAGTGAAATCTCAAAATTATTTGTTATCCACAAAGATGTTCTGGTTTTATACAGAGTGTAGTGACGCTTCTGAAAGTGTCTGTAAAGGTACTGAACTATAGAATCACCTTACAAACACGCTGTCATGGCATCCTCAGAATTATCTAGGTTTGTACTTTGATGTCGAGATGGGAAGAAAGATTTTAAGAGATCTAAGTTAAGGAAAAAAAACAAACACATTCAGTACTAAAATAAAATGCCACTGCCTGAAGGAAACGGAATTAACTTTCCGACAAACGCATTCTAAAGCATTAAATGTCCTTTTACCCAAAACAATGTAAAAAGCAGTGTAGTGTCTTTCCTTTTCTATGAAGAAAGATTATATTGCTTGGCACATCAGAGAAGAATATAATCAACATACTCGATTTCTGTCCTATTTGATTAATTTTTATCTTTTTCCCAAAAAAAAAAATAATCACTGAATTGCTCAGTACTCATTTTATTCAGGGCTTTAATAATTTAAAAAGGCATCTATAAAAGAATAAAACAGCCAAACAACTCACAAAGCACAAACAAGCCTACCTGAAAAATGTGAACTAGAAGGAGAGTTCTAAACCGCAGATTATTGTGTAAAAGTTTTGTTTGTTTTATAAAAGGCTGATAGATGAAAATTTTATGTGCTGCCTTTACACAGAGAAGAGAATTGAAGCTGACTGTAAGTGTCATCTCTCTTGATACTTCTTGCCACAGTCACATTAAGGAAACTGTTTTGAAGTGCGGCACAGCTGCATTTTCCTGTTGTGCCTCATAGCAGAGACCTTGAGAAGACAGAAAAACCTTCGGTCCAATACCAGTTATCCCTATAAGGCTGGAAGCGACGCAAGTCGGGGAACGGCAAACAACCCAGAAACCTTTGCTATGCATTTTCTTTTCACAGGATCCAACTCATGACGCTACAATAAAGCTCAAGATGTGTTGGTGTCTTAACAGGCTGCAGTAGTGAAGTCACTATCCCTAGAGCTATTAGAAAGACAAATTGACGTGGTGTTCAGGGGCACGGCTTAACGGTGGCCTGGCAGTGTTGGGTTAATGGTTGGATTTGGTCTCTTCCACCAGAAACGATTGCGATCCTGCATTGGCGCAGAGGAGCAGTAGCTGCAAGGCAGGAGGACAACAAGGACATACCCAGGTATTGTTCACCAGAGGTATTTTCTTTACCTGCAGAGATTTCATACGTTTTTCTAAACAGTTTATCTCAAACAGCCCACGAAGGACAGCAAAGACAGCAGGTTTCCATAGGCTGTTACCTGCTCTACAACAAAGGGAGGCCCTGAACTGGAGTGCCCAGAGCAAGCTTTTCCGGTTCCCATAGGTTACAGTACCTACATAGTGTACTCACCAGTAACTGGCCCTAAACCTTCCAAGATGCCACCTAAAAAATTAATTTGCCATATGTTCTGGGAGTCATGGTGGACAGCAGGATGACATGAACGAATAAAGTGTCCTTGAGGCCAAGAAGACCAACGGCATCCTGGATGGATAGCAGATAGAGAGATGTTCTCCTCCCTCTCTATTCTGCCCTGGTGAGATCACATCTGGAACGTTGTGTCCAGTTCTGGGCCCCTCGGTTCAAGGATGTGGAACTGCTTGAGAGAGTCCAGTGCAGAGCCACAGAGAAGATGGAGCAGAACATCTCCCTGATGAGGAAAGGCTTTCTCTTTAGCTTAGAGAAAAGGAGACTGAGGAGTGACCTTATTAATGTTTATAAATATGTGAAGGGTGAGTGTCAGGAGGATGGAGCCAGGCTCTTCTCAGTGTCATCTAATGATAGGACAAGGAGCAATGGGTGTAAGCTGGAACACAGAACGTTCCACATAAATACGAGAAGGAACTTCTTTATGATGAGTGTGACAGAGCACTGGAACAGGCTGCCCAGGAGGGTTGTGGAGTCTCCTCTAGAGATGTTTAAAACCCACCTGGACGTGTTCTTGTGTGACTTGATTTATGTGATCCTGCTGTGGCGAGGAGATTGGACTAGACAATCTTCTGAGGTCCCTTCCAACCCCTAACGTTCTGTGATTCGGTGTTGGTTCTGACTGCTAATTTTCTTTATAGCGTCTAGGCAGGACTATGCTTTACCCTTACAGTTTGCTTTACTGGAAGCTGTGCTTACTCAGAGCCAAGGTTTTTTCTGCCTCTCACAGCAACCCACCAGAAAGTAGGCTGAAGTGCACAGGAAAATTATTCATCTGTCTTTGCCTCAATCCACAAGCTTTCTCACTTTTCCCATTCTTTCCCACAAACCATCCAGGGGGGAGCAGGGTGGTGGCTCTGTGGTGCTTAGTTGCCAACTGAGACTAAACCGTACCACCACAGAAACTAAAGAATTTAGGCTATTGACCATAAACCTATGAAGACCAGCGGCAGAGACCAAAAAGGACTTGCTGTCAGCAAGAAACAGCGTGCTCTCTGTGATAACCAATTCACTGTCATCAGAGCAATCATGCAAGCCAAGCTGTGTGACCTGCAGTTATGATCTCTACTCTGCCCTAGTGAGGCCACATCTGGAATATTGTGTCCAGTTCCAGGCTCCCCGGTTCAAGAGGGATAGTGACTTGATTGAGAGTTCAATGGACAAGGCTGATTAGGGGACTGGGACACTTGCTTTATAAAGAGAGATTGAGAGATCTCAAACAATAATCATCTCAGCTTGGAGAGGAGAAGGTTATGAGGGGATTTAATCACTGTCTATAAATGCATGAAGTCTGGGTGTCAAGAAGAAAGGGACAATCTCTTTTCACTTGCTCCATGTGATAGGATAAGGGGTAATGGGTGTAAGCTGGAACACAAGAAATTCCATCTCAATATGAGAAAAATAATTGTTGCTGTAAGGGTTACAGAGCACTAGAACAGGCTGCCCAGGGAGGTTGTGGAGTCTACTCTGGAGACTTTTAAGACCCATCTGGATGTGTTTCTGTGTAATCTCTCCTAAGTTTTATGGTCCTGCTTAAGCCAGGGGGGTTGGACTTGATGACCCCTGTAGGTCCCTTCCAACCCCTAATGATCTGCATATCTTAAATGTTGGAAGATTATACTATTTATTTATGCCCATTTCACTTGGTTACAAAACAAACTGAATAGTTCTGAAAGAAGTAGTCTGTTAAGGAAAAAGGTCAGTGCCCAAATATATTGTTTTTATTGGTACTGAGATTCCTGCTTTCATATTTAGTATTGACTTCTGTATCATATCTGAACAGGAAGAGTAGAATGAGGTTTGTCTTTCTATATATGATATGTGGGAGCTGAAAGGTGACCCATTTCCACGGAGTCACTGAACATAATTTACTGTATGTATAGTTCTGTATATAGTTATTTTGGTTTGGAACAATACTGAATGGCATAAATAACATCAAACTTTCATATTTTGCTTTTATATTGTAAAAGGCATAGCTACTTGGCATATAATCAGGCATTAGATAATGCGTAATAAAAAGCATTTTATGAGCCATAGTTAAGTGTGTTCCCAAAAACTCCTTATTTTGTGCAAAATATTGCGACGTTCAGTTAACAGCGATGCCATAACAGTTGTTCTGTGCGTGTAAGGAATCTTTCTACATGTCCCTATGTAACTCAGCTCACACCAGTCTAAATATTTGATGCAATATTTTACAGTTTGAGGCTTAACATTAGTTTTAAATTCCCTAAACTAATAATTGAATCTTTAAAACTCACGAAACAAAACAGTTACCCAAGTGGAAAACATCTTAAAAGCATTCTGAAGCTGGGAATAAAGCTTTATTAAATACAACTGTTCTGACACGATGGATGTACTTAACATAACACCTATGGGCTTGCACTATTACTGCTGTCTTGAACAATTCCCTAAGTAGAAATATATAATTTAGCACACCAAGGTTTCTTAAAATATAATGTCTTACAAGTTTGTCAGTGTCTATCAGCTCTAGCTAAGCTCTTAGTGGGAAGCACCACTGTCTTTAACAAAAACAATGTAATTGAATCTAGAAGGTTGTTTTAGTGAATTTATGAAAACTATTTAAGACATAAAGCCTAGTGTCTGGAAAATTCTGTTACTGACTTCCATACACCAGGGTCCTCAGCAAATTGAGCAGAAAGGTTTGGTATGGAATAGTGAGAAGTACTAAGTATAAGCAATTTCACATAACTTTCAGTTGGGTCTTTTCTGTTCACATATTAGATCAGAAAAGTTTGCCTGAAGAAAGTTTTCATTAAGGCCATTTCAAAGAAAAATACACTCAGGCAGAGGATTTTCTCAAGTAAAATAAATCTTCAGTCACATACATGCGGTTTAGATACAAGAGGAGCTAATCACAGTAGCAAATCCTGCACTCAAAAGGAAAGACAAGTCATCAAACGGTCTAGGTATACACCACAATGAAAAATAAATTCTATGATGTGAACAATCTGTCCCACACTTGCTTTATGTAAGGAGAAATTTTTCATGTGAGTATCAATAATCCATATTCACAGACAGCTTGAAATTTTCTCAGTAACTTCAGTCAGCCTTGACTTAGGACAAGAGAAGAAAGAGCGGTGTTCACTTTGGGCCAGCAGCACAAGGGCTACAAAGCCACAAGGGTTTGCCATTGCCACCTTCTCCATTTTTAGCTCATTGGATTTTAGCTACTTTTAGGTGAGAGGGAGATAGTTTTCCCTTTACTGCCAGATGAATCCTTGTGGAAACCTTTTCCTCCTTCCTTTTTTTTGCTTTCCTTTCAGGATTATCTCTAAACCCCATCCACCATGTCTAGCAGCAGGTCTGCCTGAGTATCACATTGTGTTATTGGTCGATGACCAAATCTGCTAAGGGTAGGGAGTAAAGGATGTCTGTCTATGACAAACCCATGCAGTCCTGCCCTCACTCTCCCCTTCCAGCTGGAGAAGACACTTGGACTCTAAACAACGATTCTGGAGACACTTAAGGACTGGGGGAGAGTGACTTCCCTCATGCAGGACAGATTGTGGAAGTATGCTTGTCTTGAATAGATAAATTTGATTCTCAGAGATGTTTAACACACATGCAGTCTCGTTAAACCACACTCTTAAATCTTGTGTCTTTCTTCACCATATGTGACAAGGTTTTTCTCTTTGAAACTATTAAGGGAAGTTGACCTTTTGAGCTTACATGCATTCCCTCTGTTGAGTTTTTAGACTCATCCTACCGTGTCACTGCTTTCCCAAGGACGACTATGGTATATAAATAGCCCAGCTCAAAAGAGGATTCTTCTGATCTAATTGGCAATTTGTCTTCTTTGATTATATGGTAAAATGGTAACTCATAAATGTTCGCTTCCTCAACTTTAGTGGAGTTGAAAGGAGTGAGCTATGAGCCACTACAATGATCAAGGGCTGGAGCACCTTCCTTGCAAAAGGAGAGGCTGAGAGAGCGAGGTTGGGGGGAGGACAACTCAAATACTTATAAATATCTAAAAGAAGAGTATCAGGATGATGGGACCACACACTTCTTGGTGATGCACAGGGGTAGGAAAAGGGGCAAGGGGATAAATCAGAAAACAGAAGATAAAATTTAAGAATTCTTCATTGTAGATAGAAAAACTTTTTTTTATGATGAAGGTGACAGACTGCCCAGGAACAGGCTGCCTAGAGAGGCTTGTGGAATCTTCAACTCTGCAGACACGCAAAATTCACCTGGACATGTTTCTATGTGATCAGCTGTAGGAGAGCCTACACTGGAAGGGGGGTTGGACTCGATCTCCAGAGGTCCCTGCCAACCCATACCTTTTTATGATTCAGTGTTGTTTAATGATTTCTAAAGGAGCCCTTATTTGAAGACGGGAATAACTGCAAAGTTTGGAAACATCTGGTACTAATCTAATACCTACTCCAGTCTAAAAACAGATTAAACACTGCAGCAACAGGTGGTGCAAACACTAGTAAGTCAATTTTAATAAGAGAGGTCAACACCTTCAGCTCCTCATTTTTCTTTCCATAAGTACTAATAAATTCCTCTCAACAGGTGTGGGTTTAGGATGTATAATTACATTGTTCTCAAGCAAAGGTCTAGTAGTTATATGTTAAAAATATCTTTTAACAGGAAAAAAAACTTCCCATGCTTGAAATGTCACCTCTGACTTCCTCTATTTTCTTTTCATGAGTATTATTTATGTCATGATTATCAGACTGGAAGTACCACACACTGCTCAGTACTTCTCTAGGAACAAAAGTCTTTCCCAGGTTTACTGCAGGTTTTTGTCTGGCATAATCTTAACCTTGGTCTTAGCTAGCACAAAAATTCAGTTTCTTTTTGCATTCAATCAATACATATCCTTGTTCCTACAAAGCAGTTCTACTTAACTGCTGGTGGCTCTCAAATGTGCATTCTGCCCGATTAAATGACTACTGAGGGAAAATACAGCCCAAGACATAGAAAAGAGAAAAAACACAAGATTGCAGTGTGTCAGGACTCTCCCTCTAGACAACCTACAACAACCCCAGGTACCAGTATAGATTGGAGACTAACCCATTACAGAGCAGTGAGGAGAAAGAGACCTGTGGTATCTGGTGGACAGCAGGTTGACCATGAGCCAGCAGTGTGCCCTTTTGGCCAAGAAGGCCAACGGCATCTTGGGGTGGATCAGAAGAGGAGTGGTTAGCAGAACAAGAGAGGTCCTACTCCCTTCTCTACTCTGCCCTGATGATGAAGGGCAATGGAACATCTCCTTGATGAAGAAAGGTTGAGGAAGCTGGGTCTGTTTAGCCTGTAGAAACACATACTGAGGGGGGACCTCATTAATATTTATAAGTATGTGAAGGGTGGGTGTCAGGAGGATGGAGCCAGGCTCTTCTCAGTGTCATCTAATGATAGGACAAGGGGTGATGGGTATAAGCTGGAACATAGGAGGTTCCACATCAATATGAGCAGGAACTTCTTCTCAGTGAGAATGACAGAACAACTGGAACAGGATGCCCCAGGAGGCTGTGGCTCCTTCTCTGGAGATGTGAAAACCCACCTGGACATGCTCCTAAGCAACTTGATCTTGACCTATGTGATCCTGCTCTGGCAGGGGGATTGGACCAGATGATCTTTCAAGGTCCCTTCCAATCCCTAATGTTCTGTGATTTTCTTTTCGGTTTATTTAATTATTGACATGCTGCATGTTTAATTTTTTTATTCATTTGTTATTCTTAATGTTCTTTATAACCACATGGTGTCTGTGACAGATTTCTTGACTTTGAGTACTTCAGAGTTTAGTGTTCCAGTCTGAGCACAACCTAGGTGAAAGATGCTGTAAAAATCCTTAGGCCACGACATGTTCCTATGCCTCTACAAAACCTTTTCTGTGCCTGCTACGTGAGCTATTTTTACAGAAATCCTGAGGGTTATTTATTGTGGAAACAAGAAACAACAAAGCAAACACTCTCAAGGGAGTGTTCGATTTAACAATCAGGGGAAAAAAGAAAACAGTAATGTCTGAATCAATAAAGAAATACTCTGTCCTCCATCGTGCTGTGTAGGGCACGGAAGGTCCAGTACAGAAGCAAATAAGCTAACAGTTATTATTCTGCAGGGACAGGACTCTGAATAATCCCTTATTCCAGTTGCTTGCGACACTGAGCTGATTATGGCTGAGAGGTGGTTCTGCAGGATGGGCACAAATAACAAAAAAGGGCATTTTTGCAGCAAATCATGAGAATACATGAAAATTTCAGATCCCTGGCGGGTCTGTTGGAGAGGGCAGCCCAAGGCAGTCACAGCCCTGGACAGAGGGGGAACACATTAGCTACAGAGCAACAGGGGTGTCCTAGGATTGGGTAGAGCCTCTCACAGGGAGAGCGTAAGACAGCTCTGCACGTGTCGCTGTGACACACTTCCAGCCGGAAGCAGCCCGCTACTTGGTATTACAACCCACCAATGGAAGAAAAAATTGGGTTGCTCTCCTGCCTCCCGTGGAGGATACGTTTGTCCAGCAATGCCAAGTGGCACAGCACACACTCTGCATGTGTTGGCCTGTATATCTAGCCACCTTCATCTGCATTTTGTCAAGTCTTCTCTGAACACCAAACTACTTAAACACACAGTCAATTACTCTAGCCTACATTGCTACCCACAGCCCCAGCCATTAGTCAAAGCCTATGTCAAGACTTCTACCTGCTGTCTTAAAAATCAGGATATCTTATCAGGAATGTCACTCTAAGAGTTTGGATTGCTGGGGTGAAACTACTTGTGCTCCAAATAATTTAAAAACTTTTGTTCCTGTCCTAAATTTTCTCTCTTGGACTCAAACATTTCCTCTGTAGAAATTTCTCTAGATCCTGTCCTACATTCTTTTAGCACAGCTGGGTATCTGCTTTCTGACCAGGAGGTCTTTTTAGTTCTAAGAGCCTTTTACTGACTACTTGCTGTAGAACTACACAGTTCTTTGTTTATTTATTTATTATGAATAATTAGAGAGGATACTCCCAGGAGAAAGAGCTGGTTTTTTCCAAGGTGGATATTTTAAGAACATTTATTTTTATGTAAGACCCACTAAGTCATCCTCATTCAATGCATTTTTAATTCATTTGAACCCTGGGTACATTTGATGTAGGATGTTTAGAAGGACAACTTAAAGCAAAACACAAGACAATTGAATTAAAGAAACACAAGTAAATCCACCTAGAAAGACATGCCACTAAAATCTAAGTGATAAAATAACACAGGGTTTTAAAAAGTCTTGTTGATGTGTATTTTTCCCAATTCCTACATACCACTTCTGGTCTGAAGGAAATATACAAGTTTTCCTCCATTTTAATTACTCAGATTTAAAAACATTGTTTTTAAAACAGAACCTTCTTGTTTTTTCAACTACATTGATATAATGGTATTAGCATTGATTTAGCTTACTTTTTGAATTATTTTGCAAATATATGCCAGCTCATATGAGTTGTCAGCATGAATAATGTTATGGCACCATAGCTGACATAACAGTAAAAGAAAAGACATCCTCTTCCCTTTAATACAGGCCACCTGATCAGGATGGGGAAGTTGAAGAGGTCTCCACAGGCAGTTGAAAGTAACCTCTCAACCACAGGCTTGGTCATTATGGGGGACTTCAATCTCCAGTGTATTGATATGGTGAATGAGCCAAAAAGGAGAGGTGTTCTACTGGACTGGTACTAGCAAACAGGGAAGGACTGGGAGAAGGTGTTAAGGTTGGGGGTAGCCTGAACTGTAGCGATCATGAGAAGACAGTTTAGAACAAAGAGCATCAGACACAGTGAAAAACAAGGTCACAGCTCTGGACCTTAGAAGGGTTAACTCTGATCACTTCAAGAAGCTGCTTGAAAAAATACCATGGGCTAGGACTCTATAAAGAAAGGGTCCAAGAAAGATGGTTGGTTTTCAAGAGACACCTCCTCCAAGCTCAGGACCAATGCATTCCTAGAAGCAAGAAATCAGGAAAGGCAAACAGGAGACCTGCACGGCTGAGCAGGGAGCTTCTGAATAAACTTAAGTGGGAGAAGATATATTGTTTTAAGAATAGTTTAGTAATCCTGCCAACAAAGACATTTACTCATATTTTGTAAAGGACCACAATAAAAACTAGTTTTGTTCTGCAAACCGAACACACTTAAACTGAAACATATTGTCCCACAGGATGTTTTGTGGAGGATGACTCACCATATACAAACCAAACAGTTCAGTGCTGCAAATCAGGAAGACATACCACCTGCACTGTATCTCAGACATACAAGGGGCCCATTTTGACTGATATTTCTGTCTTGCTAATTATACAGAACTATGTTTCTGATAGATTGGATCAAGTGGGTTTACTAAAGACCCAGGTATGAGGAGTTTATTTTGGGAGTACCTCACTCATACCACACTCTGCTGCAGGTGCCAGAACTGTTATGGCTCCAAGAAGGAATTTATACAGATTTCTGCAGACTATGGCGGGGGGGGGAAAAGGTATATATACACAGTTTTCATGATCTTCCACTTTAGAGGCAGCCTTTAGGCAGCTGTATGTTTGTGTCTGGAAATATGAGGTGTTTGATTATGAATAAATAAAACAGGATCTGAAGCATTTATCTATGAAATAATTGGGGGGGAAATAATTGATAGTAATATTTAAATTCTATGTGAGATGTAATTGCCAATGTCACTGTATTGCTCAGCAAATATCTGAAAGCCAAGCACCTTTCACAAGACTGTAAAGCTGTGAAAGAAGCCAAATACTTTTTTTTTTTTTTAACATAAATGCATAAACCAAAAGACAGAGTGGGGTTTGTATCTTTGACAAGTATCAGAGACTGATGGGTCAAGGTCAACAGAGCTGCAAAATCCCTCAGGGACAAATTCAACTCATTTTACTTTAATTGACTAATTACTTAGGTGTTTAATGTACATAGTTATCCCGGCTCTCTTTATAGTCAATGGACGGAGCAAGGCAACCTCAGAAGGAGCTTATACTGAAAGCAAGCTAAAAGACCAGCTGCCCAAAGTACTTGTCCACTGATTGTAAGGATGCTTAAATGATGGTTTCAGGTAAGGTTATAACTTCTGGACAAGAATCAATTGAATAGATCCTGCTCATTATGACTCCTTTCATGTCTAGTGCTCTCTTATCCACTTAAGCAAGGGTTGCCTGCAGGTACTGTTGCAGAATCTGACTCTACTCTTATACCATGGGACTCTTTAGAATGCACTAGGTGAGATTCAGACCAAGGTAGAGTCCATGCCTCAGTGCCTGCATCTCCCTAATCTAAAAAGAAAATCTTAGTCACTATTCCTTATGGGAGTGATACACAGCATCTCACAAATGGAAAAGCCAATGCACGTTTCGAATACGGTCTCAAAAGGAGATCATTATGTATATCATTCTGTATAAACATAGTCATCAAGGGAATTTAGAATAGATTTATACCAACATTTTAATAAGTTTCATAAGAAAGAGGTTCATCAAATAAAAATAATGAATGATGGAATTAAAGAACCACTGAAAATTGCTAATGTGTTTAATCATCTCAACATCTATATTTATGTATGACAAATTTGGATGATATAGTGGGTGTAATTCCATTCCAAGTCTCTGAGCAGGGATTGCATTTCAAGATACTCAGCAAAGCCAGAGCTCGCTTCCTCTGCAGGCAGACACAGAAAGCAGAACTTTGTGACCGTTTGCGTGAGGGCACTTGAAAGCCTCTCTGACATCCAGATATTCAGTTAACCAGCCAGAAATAAAGCCGTAAGTGAGCCAAACCAAAAAGGAGACGAGGGCTCTGTAAAAGGAATGCATAGGAAACCTGTAAGGTGTAAACAACACTGACACGTTTTGATGACCTGAAGCCACACCTGAGTGTCCTGTCCATTAATCTAGTCACTCAGCTACGCTCCCAAGGGCCAAATCCAAGAGCGTGCACAAAAAGGACCCAGGCAAACACAGTTAGCTCAGTCTGTGCTATAAACATGAAAACCCCTGATCAGTTGCCTCAGAACACTAAGGATTTCCAAGGACAAAACCAGTTTCTGGCCTTTGTGTTTACTGCACGATTATAATTCTTGTTTGCTTTGACTGAGAGTATCACATCTCTCCACCTTAAGCAGGACTACTCTACAGGAGCCCCCAACATGAGGATATAGATCCATTGGAGCAGGTCCAGAGGAGGGCCACAAAGTTGATCAGAGGGATGGAGCATCTCTCCTACGGGGAGAAGATGAGACAGTTGGGGTTTTATATTCTGGAGAAGAGAAACTTGTGAGAAGACCTTTTTCTGGCCTTTCAGCGTCTGAAGAAAGGGGCTTTTTACAAGGATTTGTCATCAGAGCACAAAGTGTAACAGCTTATAACTGACAGAGGAAAAATTTAAGTTGGAAATTAGGAAGAACTTCTTCACTATGTGGATAGCGAGACACCAGAACTTGTTGCCTGGGTAAGCTGTGGATGCACCATCACTGGCTGTGTTTAAGACCAGAACGGATGGAGCTTTGGGTGACCTGTCTTGCCCACAGCAGAGAGAGTTGTACTAGATGATCCTTGAGGACCTTTCCAACCCAAACCTTTCGACGACGCACCATCTTGAAAAGAAACAAAGATACAGGGAAAGCACACAGAAGATGCAGTTGCCAGGAGAAGAGTTTCTGACTGGGAGCACCAACTTGGGTATTAGCATGAGCCCTGTCTCTGGGTCTGTGTGAGGGCATGACCCACACTCCCTCCCTCCAAAACACTTGCACAAGTACAAATCATTTTTTCAGACAGAAATACACCTGCAGACACAGCAGTGCAGCTGGACTGCTAAAACTCTCGTTTGGCAACCACAGATGAGAACTTCCAACAGGAAAAGGTTTCCAGAAGTAAAAAGATGGTATTTCTAAGGAAATATTACCTTTCTGGCAAACTTTACCTAAGGCCTCCTTCTCTTTTTCAGGTGATGGTCCTCACTGGCTAATGACATTCCCTGGTACAGGCAGCTCACCCTTGCACCTAGCTGCAGGAGGAGAGATGCCAGTTCCAGAATCTCCAACAAAACTTTTGCCTGTTCTGCCTGAAAAATAATCTAGCTGGGGGGAGCAAAGGCAGGGGAGCTTGCAAATAGAAGTCTTGAGCCGAAATCCTGGACACATCAAAAGCAACAAGGCTTTGTGCTGTCCCTATTTATAACTGACCATATGGCAATTGATTTCCTGTTGCTCACACAGGGTGCCTCTGTTCTTCTTCCCACCTTGCTTTTCTGCCAGGTTTATTTATACTTTGCTCCAGCTCTGTAGCCAAATCAAGTTAATTTGTTCTCATATTACATAAATAAAATAACTCAAATAATAAAGAAAGGAAGAATACGATGCTCTGATTGCATCTATCTCTCTCTCTGTGGAAGCTGTGGAACATGATAGCTATTCCTGCACAAGTAAGGAAGACTTCACTTTTTCTGCTCTGTGTGGGACCGAAGAGCAGGGTAGTTTTACCTGTGTTACTGTTCAAGTGCTCCTTCTTACCCAAAGCTTCACATAACTTTCCGTTGAAACTGACACCTCAATTTGAAACACACTTAACACACCCAAAACCAAAAGAAATCAACTTAAGTGCCTGCCAGCTTTGCAACTGCATGATGAAAGAAATAACAAATTAAATTATTTTTTTTATTGAACACTATACTATATTAGTCCGTTTGGAATAGAGATAAAGAACTAAAGAGCCAAAAAGGCCTTTCCAGTCAACGATCTAAGATGAAGAGATGCCTGGGGGAAAGAGACAAATTTGGAGTGTAGGAAATGAAAAACAATTAGAAGAATTAAAATAATTGTATTTTCCATGAGGGGAAAATAGAGACATGGGATAAATGACTAAGATGTGTTTCTAGAACAAACAGTGCAGCTTTCCAAATGGCAATAATGGGGATTCAAGTAGAGCTATGAGGAAATCTGTGTAGTGAGCATAAGCTCAACTTAAAAAAAAAATTTCTAATCACAAATTTGATGAACCTAGGGAGAGGTTAATTAAAGCTAGTGGAAACAAAGAGGGTAAGGGCAAGGACTAGTGCAGCAGTTCCCACCACCCTCTCAGATTTCCAACAACTGGAAACAAAAGACAGACTGCAGTGAGGGAGGTCACGAGTGAGCATGGAAGAGAGGAGAAAGCAACGTTATTGTGCTCCTTTGTCCTCCACTTAACCTGTCTCCGACCAAGACTAAGAGATTCAACCTGCATAGGCCATCCGTGAATGCAAACCACTCTATAAGTCACAATTCCTTCCAAAACATGGTGTTGATTTGCTAATTAGTAAGATAATAAACATTTCTGGCAGATGAAATGCATTGTTATTTGATTTGCACGTAATAGACTAGGTGAAGCAGCATACATGCAGTCTCTTTCTCTCCAGGGCTGAAGTTCAATCCTTTGTTCAAAATCAAAAAAAATATTTGCTTCCCTAAACACTAAAACCAGGCTGAGAATCAAAAGACCAGCATCCTACACTGTAGGGTCTTGGTGCTTAGGACGGTTTCCTTCAAAACAGCAATTCATTTACCTGTGGGTCAAAAAAAGTGGTACCCGTGTCTTTTCATAACATGCAATAAAAACCTCTGGAGAGATCTGAAAAAATAAATAGCCTAGAGAATGATCTATCACGGTCTAATGCAGGTTGCCATCTTTGAATGGCTTTTTAAAGCCATTCACCGCTCTTTGAAGGTGAGATGCTGTACTATCACACAGCAGACCTCATCCAGGTATCAATGTCACAGGTCTTTCTCTACAAGGACATGAGTCAGAATAATCTGAAACATTATGTACAAGAGTAGTTGCAGAAATAACTAAGACTCTTTCTTGGAGACCAGATTCCCAAATTCTCATAAGTTTCATAATACTAAACCCTTTTTGCTGACAGAAGTTATATCTGAACTGCCAAATACCAAAATACATTAAAACCACAGCTGTAGACCACAGCGTTTAGTGCCAAGAGCCCAGCCTCACTAACGTACATCTTTTTTAGGTGGGCTACTTTAGACTAGCACCTTGCCTACTCTAGAGGAACACAGACTGCCAAGGACACCACATAAGGTATCATAGTAGTATTACCAGGGTTGGAAGGGACCTAATAGATCATCAAGTCCAACCCCTACCACAGAGCTCAAGGC
>JAOXOE010029166.1:0-14882 GCA_028565055.1 Phoeniculus purpureus
GGGTTGCCCAGGGAGGTGGTTGGGGCCCTGTCCCTGGAGGTGTTTAAGGCCAGGCTGGATGAGGCTCTGGCCAGCCTTATCTGGGGTGGGGTGTCCTTGCCCATGGCAGGGGGATTGATCTAGATGATGTTTAGAGGTTTCTTCCAATCCCAAATGATTCTGTGATTCTAACTGTGAGTTCTAATAGGGGTATCAAGTGGAACGTAGCTCACCAGTGTACCTTTGCAGCAAAGACACCCAAAAGAATAGTGGCCTGTACTAGAGAAAGAGTGTGACAAAAAGGAAGTGTTTCTTTCCTTTTATCTGGGACTGTGATATCATGCCTGGAGCATCATGTTTGGTTTGGGGGTCCCCAGTACAAGACACTGATGTACAGGAGTGCAGTGAATGAGCACCAAGGTGTTTGGGGCATGGAGGCATACAGCTTGTGAACAGCTGAGAGGTGGATTTGTTCACTCATCAGAAGAGAAGGCTAAAGACAGATGAGTGTCAACAGGATACTTAATGGACTAATAAACAGCAGAGGGAGCCAAGCTCTTTTCAGAGGGGTGTGGTGGAAGGATGAGAGGTAATAGATGCAGAAATACGTAAATATGGAAATGTCTTAATTTGATATAGGAAAAAAATTTCCACCATGGAAGTGGTTAGACACTGCAATAGCAATCAGGAGAGTTTGATTCTCCTCCTTAGAGATATTAAAAACTTGGCTGAACAAGGCCCTGAAGAACCTGCTGCAACTTTGAGAAGCAGGTTGAACTAGATGATCTTTTTAAGGTCCCTTCAAATCCCTAACATTCTGTGATTCTGTGAATTAGGTGACCATCAGGCATCCTCTCCCATCTGCATGATTTTGTCATTATGAGCAAAAGGGGAAAGGAAAACAAAATGTAAGAGTAACGCTCAGATCATGACATTTCTAAAGAGCAATTAGCGTACAGCATTCTAGCGCTTTTAACATAGATGCATTTAACTACTTCCTCACGGAACACTGTGTCTTCCAAAAACTGAGCCAGCTGTTGTCTGGGGTGTCTCTCAGAACCACTACACAATGCAGCATGTTCCTAACACAGGTTTTTTACACATAAAAACTGTAGATGTTTATTCCAACTTCTCAAGTTCCTTTGTATCTTCAATCTTGTTCGTTTCTTTACAGACCTGGCATTTCTTTTTTCACAAAGTTATAGGGTCTAGGCACTGCATTCTATGCAAAATATTGTGCTAGATTCAATCATTCTTTCAAGGCTATCAAAATTATTTTTAAGAAGACTTGTGTGTCCTATGTCCCAAAACACACTGACAAATGGGAAACTTCCAAAATCATAGTCTCCAGGGTGCCAATAATGACTTCCTGAATGTAATCCAATGTATTGCAGGACTCTGGATCGTACTTTGCCTTCCGTACATTATTACTTCCAGTACTTACTGGTTTAACTGTATGTCGTGGATTCAAGACCACAATTAAAGACAAAGAAAAAGAAAACAAAGCAGTTAGGTCTCGATGAGATCTCAGATAAATTTGCCAGACAATGGATAGCTTAGGGAAAATGGAAAAGGGTTCATTAACTCTATAACTGTGTACAGAGAAGAAAAAAGGTTAAGCAAACGAGTGCACACAAACTAGACACTGTGTCACAGATGCCATTGCATATTCTGAGAAAAATACAAGGGGAGATCACTATCGTACACGTCCTTGGGTTTTTTTACATTAGAGACCTTGGGAAAGAACATGGCAGTCAAGTAGAGATGAGTACCACCACCCTCTCTACTATTCATGCGTCACCACTGTCTGCAGACACTGGTACCCGTGACTGTCCAGACTGGCCAACTCTTCAGTTCTTCAGTGCCACTTTCTCCAGCAAAATGCTGACTGAGCAATCCTGATTCCTCAGCACCTGAACTGCATCCCTTGATGCAGGAGACATATTTTCAAACAGGACCCAGTCTCTGTCTTCCATGCACAAAGTTTAAGGATTCTGCAGTCCTTCTACTTTCTTCAGCTAAGCACGAAGGAATTCTCAGAGGCCTCCCTTAAGGCTCCTTCTCTCTGCAATACTCAAGCATCCCCAGCTTTTCTCAGTGTCAGGTATGACAAACAGTCTCTCTTCCTGCTGATCAGTGTTTGTCTAAGATGACGGTGATGACCGCATGGTTCCAGCCACGTGCGGGACTCAAGATGGAGACCAAAAGCATGGCTGTGTCAGCGGGACCCACCTCACTCCACAAATGTGGCTGAGAGGGTTCGATGACTCTCACCTCTCCTCCTGCCTCAGCTCTAAGGGGAAAGGGAAGAATCCTTCAGCTCACCACAAGTTTCTGAATGGCTGCTCCATGGTGGGGGGGAAGGTTGGCACTAAGTTCTTGCTTCTCCAGTCAGCAGTGCCAGCCCAAGGCTGGGCTGGGTTGAAGCCAGGGCCGCCACTGCCGAGCCGGGGTCAGGGCTGTCCAGAGGGCTGTGGGGCTGCTGCTCCCTACCTTGTCATCTATGGGAGGGCTACAGGGCCGCAGCCAGTCACTGCGAGCCGCCCTGTCCCGTCTTCCCCCCCACACCCTGGGAAGGAGGGGGATGCCGGGAGGAAAAACCTCAGCAAAAAGACACAGGGCGGGATCATCAGCCTTCTTTTATAGTGTCACCTAGTCCACCTTCCTCAGGACAGGTGACTGGAGCAGGGTCCTCTTAAAGAAACATGCATCTTTTTCTTCATGAAAGCACAAACCTATGCATCTGAATATTCAGGTAATTTTCAAACTGCAATACTGTGTTTTCAAAGTCCCTCCCTTGTGATTTATAGGAAGATTAGTTCTCATTTATTTCATAAGCTTCTGTCCTTTTCTAATAACAATAAAAGCATACAAGAAGTGAGAAGACAGACAGGAATGGTGACATAACACATTCCTTCAACACTTTCAATGCAAAAATTATGAGACTGAAGGAGTAAGGGATTTCTTGAGGCACTGAATCAGACACCTGGAGCTGAAGTTGGAACAGCTGGAAGCACAGGTATAGAATTCTATTCTCCTGGAAGGAGGATTTATCTGGTAAACTAGGAATAAAATAAGATGTGGGAAGGCAAAAATATGCAGTGAACAGAGGAAACTACTCCAGTTATGAGGCTTTGGGGAAGGGGAAGTGAATGTTAGGCTAAGCTGGATCTAGAGTTTAGCTGGAGTAGGGCTAGTGATGGGAAACTAGCAAAAATTATTATTGAAACCAAGAAGGCGCAGCAATAAAAATCCTGATCAAAGCACTCATCAAATTTTAAATTACTGGTCAATAATATTTCTTTTCCTCTTGCTTCCATTTTGGTGAAAGGAGGAAGTTCTTCTAGTAAGTTTAGTATCAAAAAAACCACTGACAAAAAGTCACTGTGAAAACACACTTGAACAGTATAAACTGTTCCATTTCAAATAAAGTATGTGAATAACCTCTCACTGCTATAAAGACACTGTATAAACTTTTATCAGTCGGAACAACTAGAGTTTAAATGTGCTGATGAACTGATTAGGCCTGGTGTAACTGTTGAACAGGTCCAGCAGTGACTTACTTTCTTGTTACCCCATTGATTTGCTTCAGAAAATGTGCTTGGTGGCTGTTCGTTGGGTGAAAAGCTAGCCTTCAAGACCAGAATTTCATCCAGTCAAAATGAACAGCTAGTACATGGATAAACAGATCATTAGGGGTTGGAAGGGATCTCCAGAGGTCATTGAGTCAAACACTCCTGCTCAAGCAGGACCATAGAACCTAGGGCAAGTCACACAGGAACATACCCAGACTGGTCTGGAAAGTCTCCAGAGAAGGAGACCTGGGTAGCCCATTCCAGTGTTTTGTAACCCTTGCAGTAAAGAAGTTCTTCCTTATGCTGATGTGGAACTTGCTGTGCTCCCACCCATTGTCCCTTGTCCTATCACAGGGCGCAAGTGAAGAGATTCTCTTTCTTCTTGACACCCAGCCTTCTCATATTTATAAACAGTGATGAAGTCCCCTCACGGTCTTCTCTCCATTCTAAAAAGCTCCAGGTCTCTCAGTCTTCACTCCTGAACAGGTGCTCTAGTCCCCTAATCATCCTCATTGACCCTCTGTTGGACTCTCAATCACATCTCTGTCCCTCTTGAACTGGGGATCCCAGAACTGGACACAATACTCCAGATGCAGTCTCACTATAAGGCAGCTTCTGCTTTGTGCAGGGATGCAAGAACAGTGCACAACTAAATTGCTACAAAAATCTCAGCAAAACAGCTACTGAAAAGTAATTGAGTAATGCCTGTCTGTGTGTATGAATGGTATGAATAAAAAAGAACTGCCTCGGGAGTTTTACCCAAATAAGAACAGAAAATTACCCAATATTTGAAGTCAAAATTCTATTCCCTTTGTCGTCATGCAGAGACTGTTATCAGCATTTAAAGAGGATAAGGAAGCAGGTTAGTGCAGCCAAATGCCAGTGTACTTTCAACATTCCTGATAAGGAAATAGTCCCTTGACTGAGTGTGGTAGTCAGGTTCTTGTTGTGGTTTTTTTGCCTTTTGTTTGTTTTCAGCTAAAGTGCTACAGTTATCAGCATCTCTGGCAAGCAGCAGCAGCTCTAAACCAAATAAACTTTAGTGGCAATTTCCTGTCTCAGTTTTCAAATACCAAAAATGCAAATGTGTAATTAAAGTATTTCTTAGAAATGAAACAAATGGGAACACTGACATAATGGGTCTAAGCTCAGGTCTGAGCCTGGTTCTAGCAAGGGTGATGGGCAATGGGCACAAACTGGAATATGGAAGGTTCAGTTTAAACAGGAGAAACATCTTTATGGTAAGGGTAACAGAGCACTGGAAAAGACACCCAGAGAGGTTGTGGAGACTCTCAAAACCCTCCTGGATGCAGCCCGTTGCAATGTGCTTTAGGCAGTCCTGTTTTGGCAAAGGATTGATGATCTCTTGAGGTCCTTTCCAACTCCAACAATTCTGTGATTCTGTAATGTTTGCAACATAGGAAGTAGCATTATATGAACTGGTTTATTCCAATTCAGATGCTTTTCCTAGTCTGCTCTGTTTATGAAGTCTATCTGGAATGAGAATAGGCTGCTACTGCCCTATGCGCGTGATATGATTCTTACGAGATGTATTTATCTGGAGCCTGAGAAATGTAAATGCAACTGCATGAAGAACAGGTATTGGTCTGTAAATTTGGTGCTATGACTTAACAGAAAAAAGTGCTCTGTTGAGATCTTTAGGTCTAAATGGCCATTTATATGATTGAAATAGTAATGTATTTTACTTTTTGAAAATGCAATATATAGGCAAAAGGTTGGTAATCTGGGAAATTGTATGGGTGCTTCAACTCAGCCCTACTTAATTTTTATTAATAGTGCGAGACTGTGGCACTTATGAGGAAGTAGGCAGCATTAGACAGATGTTTTGAATGGTAACTTGAAACACAAACTCTTTTCTCTTTGGTTATCAGCCTTTTTAGGTGTATTATAAATAGCAAAGATAGATTGTTAGATACTTTCAATGGAGGAGAGCGGGGGCAGGACAGGGAAGTAATAAGTTATGAGATACCAATCAAGTTTCCATCAACAGAAAATGACTCACGATTCATAAAAGCTGCCTTTATACTAGAATACATTGTTTAGAATTTTGTATAAAAATTAAACAGGACATCTACCTTTTCAGCTGTTGCAAGTTTCTGGCCTGATTTCCAAGAGACATTCTATAAATAAAACTTATTTGAAAGCTCGAGTTCTCCTCAGAAGAGCCTATAGGCAGCTATGGTGGGATAACATTTCTCGGCACAGCCTCATGAATTTGTCAGCTGAACAATGCTTTCGCAGAGAAAGCAATGAATAAGAAGTGTGTTTTGAGTTGGCAAGTCAGAATAAGGCACCCTGCAAAACAAATGAGCAGAAGAAAAAGACCTCTGCAAAATCCAAAGCAAAATTTATACCAAGATTTCTGTTCTGAGCAGCAGTGTGGAGTAGTGTGGTAAGATACCAGTCAGTCCAGCACCTTTAAATAAAGGTATAAATTTCACAGTAAATCCTTCTGCAAGGCTTTCAAAGCCCTGCATGCTAACAAGAAAATGTATAGCACACAGTTCAGTATGATCTATAGGGGGAAAAGGAAGTGTAAGAGACAATCTCTCTGTGACTTTCCTGTCACACAGGCTGTTTGCACAGACTTACATACAGAACCAGTTTCTTTTCTGGTGCCTTCACTGGGATGCTGTGTGACTCCATAAAACGATATATCACAGGCACTGGAGGGCACACCTTAACTAGATGCTGAAAAAAAGGAAAGCTGTCTCTGAAAAAGCTTTCCTGCCTTTTATTAAATTACAGTGTCAGGGGTGGAGGTTCACAGCATCTTAGGATCAATTGAGCTTCCTCGTAGCAAACAGAGGCAGAAGATGGATGTGTCACGCAGTGCTTGTTGGCAAGCCAGTTTAGTGTAGGGACACAAGACCACAGCCCAGTGACTTTTCTCTCTGGTCTGGACATAAATTTAATCTATTATTTGTTTGTTTAAACTGCATATGCTTAGCCAGAGCAGTGTATGAGATCCGATGTGTCTCCTAACTGTAGTAATGGCTGTATCTGTACTATTTAATAAACAGGTCAGGTGACTACCCCCAGACTGCTAACCATGAGCACTGTCTCCCATGAGCTACCATCTACTCTACCACTGCCAAGCACTGACTGACTAAGTCTTCAAATGAGCCAGAACTATGTCAGAGAATACACCAAGAGCAAGGCACCGAATATGACGGTGGCCCAGCGCTTAGTCTGCATCCTGGCCTTATCTATTTACTGGAATACAAAAGCATTCAGCTACCTGGGTCAGGATGAAAGCACAACTCTGAGGAACTTTCAGCACCTTAGGGACAATTGCCTTGCTGACCTTGACAATGTTTTCTCACGCACTACTTCTGTGCACATACTCATTCCTTTCCTCTAAGTGTTCTCCCCACCTGCACCCTACTTTTTTATGCACATCTGAGAGAGCTGGTCTGAGTGAAAGGCCTGACGTTAAACTTCATTGCGATTGTGAACCCTAATGATTGGAAACGTTCCTTGAGTTTTAATCTCACAGCCATATGAAGCCAGGCACATCTGGTGCAAGATTCCCAGTCATAGAATTGGGGTGAAGGACAAAGACTCTATCACCCGTCAAGAAAAAAATGTACCCAGGAACATCGTGAGACTGCAGAAGGCTGCCTGCTGCCCTGCCAAGGAACCTGCGCTCCTGTGAGCTTCTATAGCTATTGCATAGTTTAAGTTCTGGCTTTATTTGATTTCAAAAGAATACAGAGCTCTAACCCAAACACCAGTGACTTTCTCACTGGTGGGCACTGTGTTCCTCTGGTGTACAAGGACAATATGTAAGCAAAAGTGAAGAGAACCTTGTTAGAGGAGTTGAGCGTAGAGCAATGCGGATGATGAAGGAAGTGGAACACCTCCCTTATGAGGAGAGGCTGAGGGAGGTGGGTCTCTTTAGCTTAGAGGACACTGAAGGGTGACCTTATTAATGTCTATAAATATTTGATGGGTGGGTGTCAGGAGGATGCAGCCAGGCTATTCTCAATGTCGTCTAATGTAATGGGTGTAAGCTCGAACATAGGAGGTTCCATATGAATGTGAGAAGGAACTTCTTCACAGTGAAGGTGACAGAGCACTGGAACAGGCTGCCCAGGGGAGTTGTGGAGTCTCTCACTGGAGACGTCTAAAACCTGCCTGGATGTGTTCCTGTGCGACTTGGTCTAGGTGATCCTGCTGCGGCAGGGGGATTGGACTAGATGATCTTTTGAGGTCCCTGCCAATCCCTAATGATTCTACGATTCTGTAGAGTGAAATAATTGTTATCACGAGCAGTAACACTGGAACTGAGCATTTTCTCTGTTACTGCAGTAGCGGTGTCATCAGCAAGACCATCACAGAAAAGATGGATTTACTGTGTGGGGGGCTAAGGTGACCACTCTGCATTTTGTGTAGATGAATTTCTATACTGGACCGAATGCTCCCCCAGTGGCCTATGAGTTGATGCCCTGCTGCCTTTCAGCAAGACAAGCTCCCTAATGCCCAAAGCATTTCTCAAAGCACTGTAAGAAAATTTTTTTAGCGTGTCCCGGGTCAGACCTCAAAAGGTGAGAGTGCAGCTTGATTTGGGCCAGCAGTCCTTTCTTCTCAGATTGCTTAAAACATGTAACCCACAAGCATCATTTAGAGGAATGTCAGCAAAGGTCTGTGTATGCTTGAAGGTTAATGTTCTTTCCGTAGAGTTTACAGAACAATTAACCAAAGAGAAGCTGTTGTCTTAGCAGAACGCTGTGATGAGTTCTCTTTACCATTCCAAATCCAGAACAGGTATCTGGAAAAATATAAATCAAACGCAGAGACACAAACTTCAAGCTATGCAATTAGGAGGAGGCATGCAACTTCAACAGTTCTAGCACAGGAAAGACGTGATTCTGTTCACATTATGGTCCATGACGAAATGTGTACTGGCTTCGGAACAAGAACTGTTTCAAACCTGGGATAATAGGAAGCTTTTTCCTTTTTATTTGCCTCTTTTCAGTGTGTTAATTATTGTCTCCATTCTAAGGAGGTTTTATCTTTTCCAGAAACAGAGATGTCTGGCATTTCTCAAGCGGAATTTATTTCCAATAAAATGCTCTATGTTCCATATCAGCCTTTAATATATCCAGGTTGTAAACCTGACAGGTTTAAGAGATTTATCCTCATTTTCTATTAGTGTGAGGCCGAAGGTTGTGAGGTTAAAATTTAGCAACTTGTGGAGACTGAGCCTCTCTTTCTGGGTCCATGACTTTGTGGCAAAACTAAACTGCCAAAATAAACCAGGAAAGGCAACTGTTTCCTGAAATGGCCAAGGTTTGAACAATTGTAATTTTAACATTCAATGTTAACAAAAAAAGAAAAATATGAAATGTACTGATAGACCGCAAAGCCAAAATGTAGTAAGAAATATCCTGTATAATTCACACAGATCCACTGACTACCTCAGAAAATAAAGATAGGTGAGAACTATGCAGAAAAAGCTGTGTTGATGTAAATTGTCATTAATTCCTTTATGATCAGTTATGCCTAATGCTAGCTAAGACCTCTCAAATATGTTTCTTCACCTCTTTCTTTTCTGCCAGATGGGTGGAAAAAAGACAATAAAATGCTGTCAAACTCTGGCAACTTGCAATCTTTTATTTAGAGGAGGTTCTGTATGACTTGTATCGAGGTGTTCATGGTCCTCTCAGTTTCTGCATATGATTCCAATGATTTTACAACCTTAGTAGCTAAGTTATGGATTATTCATCATATTCATTTCTTTTCGTGTGGTTTGTTTGCCCCCTGTTTAATGTGTGTACTGAAATGGGTTTGCTGCAATGTGTGAACAGGCATGAGAATCGTGACTTACATTTAAGTACTAGCAACAATGGTTTTTTGTTAAGAATTCCAGATCCTGACAGCTGTACTTAAAATGCAGAGTGGCGTATTTTCAATACTCAGGTTGTGTGGCACCCAGAGGCAACTCTGTACTGAAGAGGCTGAGTATCAGTTGAGAAGTTTAAGGCACAAGATTAACATGATTCTTAGCAGCTGTTAAATTGTCCTTTCTGCAAAAGAGAGAGAAGTGCTTTGAATGAACATGAAAACAATCAAAATTGGGAGTATTCAAGCTAACAGACAATTCCGTACTCTTCCGAATGTGAAGGTATACGTGTGAAAGTGTTAGAACATACCTTAGTATTGAGCGCAACATCTAGTTGTCGTTTCCCTGTGGCTCTGCTCCTTTATTTCATCTTTTTCTTTTATGTTTTCTTTTATGCAAACTGTCAGCATTTTTAAAACAGCACTTTCACATCAGGTCTGTACATAATCATTCTGTTTTGGCCGGCTAGTGTTATTTGCTGAAATACCATTTCTTATCTTCCATCTCTCTGCTGGCTCCCGTCCACTTTTCAGCTACTCCTCTGCATCTTCTGACTTCTTGGGCTTCTTTAGGAGATGATTTATAGTGCTTTAGATTATCATTGTGTGCTGCCTGTTTTGTTCTTTTCTTAAATAAATTATTTTTTCTTCCCACTATTGTATTAGTAAGGAGCATTCAGATATTTTTGTGAATAACTGTGAAGGTGGTTCTCTAGATTGCAACTATACAGCAGTGACAAAGGAATAAGGTTATTTATCTGCAGTGTTTGGAGCCATAGTTCTTAAGACATGAATTACCAAAGAATTCCTTCTGATATGACAGAATGTTCCATGCTTGCTTTTCAAAATTGATCTCTTATTTTTTTTCTTGTCACCATTACACACAGATATACACATCATTAGGGATTGGAAGGGACCTCTGGGGGTCATTGAGTCCCACACCCCTGCTCGAGCAGGACCATAGAACCTAGGGCAGGTCACACAGGAGTGCATCCAAAATGGTCTGGAAAGTCTCCAGAGAAGGAGTCTCCGCAACCTCCCTTGGAAGTCTGTTCCAGTGCTCTGTAACCCTTATAGTAAGGAAGTTATTCCTCATATTGAGATGAAAGTTCTTGTGCTCTAGCTTACACCCATTACCATTACATAATCTACCTTCTTCATGCAGTTAGTCAGGCAACACGAATCTCTCTCTTGCTCTGGGGAGAAAAGAGAGGAGAATACGTAACTGGGATAAAAGATCAGCTGGTTGATTAACTTAAAAGGAGCACTGGCATATATAAGTTGTCCCCAGCTCTCTCTCTTCTGAGGTTTGTTTACACAGGCTATCTCCAGCTTACACCCATTGTCCCTTGTCCTATCACGGAAACACATGTGAAAAGAGATTGTCTCTTTCTTCTTGACACCCAGCCCTCATGTGTTTCCACACAGTGATTAAATCCCCTTGCAGCCTTCTCCACTCCAAGCTGAAAAGTCCCAGGTGTCTCAATTCCACCTCATAAAGTAGATGCTCCAGTCCCTTAATCATCCTCATGGCCCTCCATTGGATCTCTGTCCCTCTTGAACTGGGGATCCCAGAACTGGACATAATACTCCAGATGTGGCCTTACTAGGGCAGAGTAGAGTTAGGGGAGAACCTCCCTTGGACAATGAGATACCATTTGCCTTCTTGGCTACAAGAGCACATTGCTGTTCCATGGGTAACTTGTGGACAAGAACTCCAAGGGCTCCCTCTGTGGAGGTGCCCTCAGCCTGTATTGATGCATTCTGTGATTGTTCAAGGATATAAAGACAAGAAATACCTCATACTTTTGTGGGAAATAGTGTAGAAAGACGTCTTCTCATGAGGAATGATAGAGGACAGTAAGAGATTGTTCTAGGCTTTCTTCTTTCTTTAAAATAAAAGAACAACCCCAAGCAACTGTTTTTAATAAGAACCTGGAACTACTCGTGTGTAGTCCATCAAGGCTTTTATGATCTTCAAAACAGAATATGATTTTTGTTCCAGCTGAAGTCACATACCAGAGTGATGAGCATCAGAAACCCTAGAGAGAGACAGATGTCCTATAAGGTTAAATTCTTTTCTTCCACATGTTGACTTTTTCTGTAGAACATGCCGTGATACAGCATTAGCTCCAACTCTCACTTGTAAGAGTAAAATGAAATAATTATTTCAGGCCATATTCTTATTGCCTCTTGTTAGTTAACAGCTTTTTACGTGTGTTGTAAAGCTCAATGGGGGTTCAATGTAAGGGGTTCACAATTTGTGTTGTGAGACCTAAATACAACTTTATCACAGTGTATTAAAAAACACAATGATGGCTATTTGGTTAGCCACCAATTTTCTTTCTCATCCTCTCGGTCTCAAATCCCTAAACTATCATCTGGCATTCTCAGATACATTAACTAATTGCCCTCTGGTAGACAAAGAGCACATTTTACAAGAAATGTGTGGGATGTACTAACTAATGTCAATTCATACATTGCCTGGATACAGTTTTTATTGGTCTTTAGGATTGTATAATTAACTTCTTAATTGTAAAGTACAGTGAGTTGAAGCATACAGTCCAAAGTCTAGTCAATGGAAAAAAACCTCAATAGTCTGTAATAGACTTTGGCTCAGACTCCTACTGTTATGTTTGTCATCTATGATGTACTTGCGATATAAAATTACAAGGGGTTTAGATGATATTAGGAGAAACTTCCTTCCAAAAAGAGTGCAGACGCCTTGGAACAGGCTGTCCAGGGAGGAGATGGGGACACTGTCCCTGCAGAGGTTCAACAAATAGGCAGACGTGGTATTTCAGGAGATGGTTTAGTGGTTAGGGGTTGTAGGGCAGATGGTTGGACTTGATGATAAAGAGATACACAGATCATTAGGGGTTGGAAGGGACCTCCAATGCTAGTTGTGTCCAACTCCTCTGCTTGAGAACCTAAGACGGGTTACACAGAAAAGCATCCAGACAGGTCTGGAAAGTCTGAAGAGAAGGAGACGCCACCATTTCCCTTGAAGATCTTTCCCAACCTTTACAATTCAATGAAGTCAAAGGAAACTGTATGGAGGGGGAAGCTGTCATTAGGCGTGGTAGGTGATTGAAAATGCAGTTGCAGAGAGTGCAGTTCATCATGCTATGTGGAGGAGTGAAAGAGCATTGAATGGCTGCTCTGTTGAACGTTGTCTTTCTAACAGGCTTAAGCACAAAGGTCCTGTGGAAGAACAACCACATGTGTTAACACAGGTGGTAATGTCTGTCTACTTTATATTTGCCCTTCTTATGTTTTGGGGATGTAAGCTGCAGGAAATAGTAAATGTTTGATATTGGCATATACTATTTAATGTTCAATGAAGAGATAAAAATTAGTAGACAAGGCATATACTCTTCACGAACTTGTAGAAACAGATAGTGTAGAATGTACCAGGTGTCTGGTGTATCAGGCTGTCTCTGTAAGATGAGATGGGACCGTGTGCTTGGTTTGGTTTGCGGTTCCCCCCACCCCCAAACTCAGACGTACAAAACAACCCCCACAAAATACTGGATGTCTGCTGTCTACTCTTATGTCTTCTCAAGCGGGTTTAGGGTAGGTGAAAGCACTATTCTAGTAGTGTGTCTTCTACCATATTTGCGTGTGGTTTGTGGTGAAATTAAGTGATTTAGTATAAAGCATCTTTCTTTAGCAGTGTCATGACAAGGAAAAAAAAGGATAAAAGAGGTGGGACAGAGAAGATATTAAATAAAAAAACCTCATGTGCTATCTGCCTTGGCTACCTGGAGCCATACTTGATCTTGTGAGTTATGGTGTGCACAATTGTCAGATGGTAAAATTTCCACCTTCTTTCTCTAGCTATGTGGGATTTGGGGGGGCATGGCAGAGGGCACTGGACCCACCCATGAGCACTGAAAATACAAAGGGTAATGAATACCTGGTGCAAGTGATGGAGAAGATGCAGAGATGAGGGCTGGGAACCAA
Organism: Phoeniculus purpureus; assembly: GCA_028565055.1. Classification (NCBI taxonomy): domain Eukaryota; kingdom Metazoa; phylum Chordata; class Aves; order Bucerotiformes; family Phoeniculidae; genus Phoeniculus; species Phoeniculus purpureus. The sequence goes on from JAOXOE010029166.1 coordinate 13,389, forward strand.
GGAGACAGAGCTGGTGGGGTCTGCTCCCTGGGAATGGAGACAAAGGCAACCCAGAGCAAAGTGAGGTTTTCCTGCTCTTCTCTGGAGGCATGACTGATGGCTTGTTGCATTCTGTGCTCATCCTTGTCGGCATACAGACTTTTTCCTTGGTCAGTCTACTTTAAACCTGCAACATCAATTAAAGCAGTGGGAAATTTGTGCATGGCATGGCCAGATGAGCTGCCTTGTCTGAAAAAGAGATATCTGATGGGTTATTAGATCACAGAATCATAGAATAGCTTAGGTTGGAAGGCACCTCAGAGATCATCAAATCCAACCTCCCTGCCATGAGCAGGGATGCCTCTTGACTAGACCAGGTGGCTCAAGGCCTCATCCAATCTGGCCTTGAACATCTGCAGGAGGGGGCATCCACAACCTCTCTGGGTAACCTATTCCAGAGTCTCACCACCCTTGTACTGAAGAACTTCTTCCTAAGTTATAATCTAAACCTTTTCTCCTTCAGTTTAAAGCTGTTTCCTCTTGTCCTATCCCTGGACATTCTTGTAAAAAGTCACAGAATCACAGATGATTAGGGGTTGGAAAGGACCTTGAAAAGATAACCTAGTCCAACCCCTCAAAGTCCCTCTCCAGCCTTCCTGTAGTTTCCCTTCAGATATTGGAAGGCCACTATAAGCTTACCCCGAAGCCTTCTCTAGGCTGAATAATCTCAGCTCCCTCAGCCTGTCCTCATAGCAGAGATACTCCAGCCCCTGAATCATCCTTGTGGCCCCTTTAGTTGTCACTGCATTTGTTTTCAAAAACATCTTTTACAGAGGTAACGGTTTAGTGACTATGAATCCTTTCAAAGGTCTGCTTAAAGAAGAGCTGTGACCTTAAACCAGTCTGCTTTATTAGAAGCCAATACTTTGCATTCGGTGCACAGAATGGAATATTTTACTGCCCTAATCTGGATGGAACAAGAAGTAAAAGAACATTTGCACATGTTAAAATTAAATAAAACCACCTTTTATTTCCCCAGCCATTCAAATCCTAGATGTGCACGCGTGTATACAGGGGCTGAACACCACCTTCTCCTACGCTACTCCAGAATTTTTCTTTTGAGTTGAATCCCTTCTGACTCGTTACAAAAGGAAGGCTTGATTCCTCTGTGGTGATAATGTCATGGATTTGTTTTACAGCCTGACAGAGTTAAGAGGTTTCATGTACCACAGCTTACTAAGAAAAAATCCTCAGGATGTTTATTTGAGTGTTACTTACCAGACGTTGTTTATACCAGCACCAAATCCATCTAATGCAACGGATTGTCTGAGATTATGCGCAGTTGAAATTCTGAGGTCTTTCAGGATTTCCTTTCCTTCAATACAACTGTCCCTAAGGCAGATTTTACAGTCTCTTATGGCAGCTACCTTACAGGCTGTTAGTCCTCCAGAAATGCTGATTTCAGTTCTATAATTTCCGCCCGTCCCCAGCATGATTTTTCAGAAGTCAGAGGTT
>JAOXOE010029167.1:0-14881 GCA_028565055.1 Phoeniculus purpureus
CCAGACCAGGGCACTAAGGGTCACAGCCAGGCTGCCCTTCAACACCTCCAGGGATGGGAACTCCCCCACTGCCCTGGGCAGTCCATTACAGTGTCTGATCACCCTTTCTGTGAGGAAGGGCTCCCTAACCCTCCCCTGGTGTTTTAGCTCTTCTTCCAAAATAGTAGAAATACTTTGTTTTGTAGGCATATGTCCTCCTGTATCCCCCCTATAAGAATCCTACTCCAAGTGTACAACAGTCTAGTCTCACCACAGGGAACGAAGGAAACCCCTTGGAGCACTCTGCTGCCAAAGTAGCAGCAATATCTCAAGAGCTTTCACTGCTGTGAGACACACACAAACTTAAAATACCTTTGTATTCTTAGTACCTGAGCACTGCTGAATCACCCTCTAGGTCTCAGACGACCATCCTGCACTTCAGATGCCTAAGTGCATTTTTGGATCTCACTACTACTATTTATTGATCTCAAAGGCATTTAAAGGCTGTGATGCTTTCAAAAAATCCCATTCATGTTCTATCTGTATTTTTAGGAAGCAATTGCTTTTAAAACCCATCACACAGCAGAAATCTGAACCTGGTTTAGCTGAAACACAGCCTGGCCAATGTAATCGATGATGGGGACTTCCTCACTGATCATGCATCTGCAAATGTCCATACAGTTAAATAACCAACATCTACTCCAGACCAAAAGCCTGAGTTCGTTCATACACTTATCTTCCACACCACTCAGTCCCACTGATTTCAACTCTAAGTTCTGTCCTCTAACCAGTTCCCAATCCACCTCATTATCTAAACACTGAACCCATCCTTCTTAAGTTTGATCATGGGAAGTGGTGTTGAAAGCCTTGCGGAAGTCCAGGTAGACCACATGTACTGACCGCCCCTCATCTATCCATTGAGTTACATAGAATTATAGAATCATAGAATGTTCTAGGCTGGAAAGGACCTCTAGAGGTCACCCAGTCCAACCTCCATACACAGGGACATCTCTACGTAGGTCAGGACTCTCAAAGCCTCATCAAGCCTGACCTGAAATGACTCCAGGGATGGGGCCCCCATCACATCCCCAGGCAGCCCCTTCCAGCCATCAACCACCCTCACACTGAAGATTTTTCTAATACCCAGCCTCAACTTCTTTCCCAGCTTGAACCCACAGCTCCTTGTCCTCTCTGAATAAACCATCTTGAAAAGACCTTCCCCTACCTTAATGGAGGCCACCTCAGGTCCTGAAAGGTCATTAAAGGTTGTCAGGTCAATCAAGCAAGACTTGCCCTTGGTGAATCAGTGTTGACTACTCCTGATCACCCTTCCTTGAGGTGCTTTGAGATGGTTTTAAGAACATGCTGTTCCATCACCTTTCTAGGGATGGAGGTGAGGTGACCGGTCTGTGGTTACACACAACCTTCTGTCCCTTTTTGAAGGCTGGGGCAATTTGCTGTACAGACACTCACAACAACCGTAACACCAATGAAATCCCACACCAGAGTTCCTGTAAGTATCACCCAGACAGATTTGCCCGTCAGAGAATTCTTTCATTGCGAGCCCCGTGTTTCCAAAAGAAGAGCATAGGAGGAAATACTGGTCCACAAAACCAAGAGCACTATGACGAGTTCGTAATCTTAAAATCATTGTTAGTAATCGGTTATAGTTACCTTGAAAACAGGCTTCCCTAGCAAAAATGATTTAAAAGAAATAAAATCACTTTGCATAGTTACAAAAATAGTCATTTGGGTGGAATTTGGGTGCAGTGCTACAGACGGGGGGGATGAGAGACTGGAGAGCAGCCTGGCAGAGAGGGACCTGGCAGCACCAGGTGACAGCCGGCTGAACAGGAGTCAGCAGGGTGCCCAAGTGGCACGAAAGGCCAATGGCATCCTGGCTTGGATCAGCAATAGTGTGGCCAGCGGGACTAGTGATGGAATTCTCCCCCTATACTGGGCAGGCCTCCCCTCCTCAAGTACTGGAAGCAGTCCTGGGCCTCTCACTTCAAGGAAGAGATTGGGGGCTTGGAGTGGGTCCAGAGGAGCAAAGAGGCTGGGGAAGGGACTGGAGGGAAAGGCTGAGGGAGCTGGGGGTGTTGAGCCTGGAGGAGACTCAGTGGGGACCATCTGAGGTATAGTGCTGATTGCACAGTTCATTTAAGCAGCTGCTTAAATCTTCTCCTAATTTGTTGACAATATTTCTGCAAGGAAAGATTGAGATGAAATTGTAGTGAAGTGATGAATTTGTCTGGATGGATTTCCTTCCTGGTATTTCTTATCACAAATTGTGTCCTGCTGTTGTTACATCAGAGGTAAAACAAATCTGATTTGGTTGTGTAGTTTATCTTTGTAGCTTGTAGTACTGCCCGCTCCTGGAACTGTGTGCAAGCTGATTGCAGATTTGAGGGCTCCAGCTTTACACAGACCTGTGCTACGGCCTGGAATGTGCTAATGCTCACGCCAGTGAGAAAGCACCCTTCTGTTCCAGTTACACTTCTCAAGGTGAGGGTGCCTACATGTTGTTGGTCTAGGAGGTTGTGCAGACTCATTTCTGTGTCTGATGAAGAGGCTACTCTATGCAGAGGCTGTGATGCTCTGGGGAGACTGGCAGCACTAAAGCACATTTACTCTCTAGGTCTTCCCCTACTTTTGATTCTTTCACAGATTCAGAGAATTATTGAGGCTGGAAAAGACCTCTAAGATCATCCAGCCCAGCCTATGACCTAGCATCAATCACCACAATCAACAGGACCATGGCACTAAATGCCACATCTAGTCTGTCCTTAAACACCTCCAGGGATGTTAAGTCATGTAGAATGCAAGTAATTCAGGAATCAGAGTGCCAGGTGTCAACTCCCACAGTAATGCAGCAATTGAAAGGAGGTTTTTGTTGCTGATGATGCTCTAAAAAGGCAAAAATTTGCTGATATCTATGCAAAAAAGGTATCATGTATTTATATATGTTTAAGTATAAATATTATGAAGATAAAAATATACTAGGTAGAAAAAATAATACATGAAAATATATGATAAATATATAAAGACACCTTGTAAAAATATTAAAATTATAAATATACTGAAATAAATATATAAAAATATATGATAAAAATAGAAGTATATATGATAATATGAGAAGGACCTTCTTCCCAGTGAGGGCGACAGAGCCCTGGAGTTGGCTGCCCAGGGGGGTTGTGGATTCTCCTTCTCTGGAGAAGTTTAGATCCCACCTGGATATGTTCCTGTGTGACTTGATCTAGGGGATCCTGCTCTGGCAGGGGGATTGGACTGGATAATCTTTTGAGATCCCTTCCAATCCCTAATGTTCTATGATTCTGAGAAACATATAAATCCGTACCATAAAGAAATAACAGCAACTAAGTCTGCCTTTTTTTGTTTGAGTAAAAAGCAATTCAATTTGCTTTTTCTTTGAAGTAAAAGCCTACTTAATTTCCTTATTCACTTTTTTGACTTTTAGCTCATTTCCACCTTGATCCTCCATCAAATCCCAGACATACATGCAGCTCAGTCCTGTGGTAACTCCATTGCAGCATAATGTTCTTGCACAGTTGAGGAAGAAGCAACAACAGGTTTCCTGTGATCCTAACAAGTTCTAGAGGTTAAGAGTTTCTACGAGCAAACACTGCAAGATCCTCCCAGATCCTCCCCCTCCCAGATCCTCAGCCACATTGTCAAGCAAAACACTTCCTGTTCTGTCCTAAGTCCACCGTGATCAAACACTAAGAGGTGATTCTCTCCTTCTAAAGCAGCTAATTGGGTGCAAAAAGATGGTCACTGTTAGTGGATAAGAATTTTTACTCATACTAGTGCTGGACCCAAAGAAAAGGCCGTTCCATGAACTTTACACATGAGGAAGGAAGGAAGGAAGGATGGAATTGATGAAGGTACAGCTTTTAATCAGGTACCCGAATTAGTTCAAATACCATTTTTATCATCTCCTCAACTGAAATTCTTCTCTCCCCTACACCACTGGGTGGGAGCATAAGCAAAAGTCTGTATGGTGCTTTAATTGCCATCTGAGCTTAAACCCTGCCACAGACACTAAGAGTTTTAAAGAGACTGTGAGACACTGACAGTAGAAAAGTCGAATACTACTTACTCACTTCCTGTAATGATGGGAAAAATAAAGCCGCCTACGACAGAAATGTTCTTTCTCTGCTCTTCCTCGCTATCTAGGTCAAGAAGCTGTCATCTCCACGATAAGTTGGACCTTACGTCCCACTTAACTAAGCGGGCATACACAAACCAAAGCACACTTTGGCTTTTAACAAGGTAAAAGATCAGTCTAGACATCTGCTCTGGCCGTGCTGTGTGTTCGTCTTACACCTGATCCCATTTCATGTCGTTAAGGTCTGGTTTGCTGAAGGGCTATTCAGCACAAAGATACTAAAATCCAAAGAAATGTTCTCTCTGCTCAGGACATAAATGAGCAAAAGACAACAGATTTGGCGGTTTTTTGTAAAGAGCACTTGTGTTAAAGAGCTTTTGTGATGAGAGAGCTCTCTTTATAGTAAATTATCTCCTTACGAGGAAAGCCTAAGGGAACTGGCTCTCTTGAGCTTAGAAAAAATGAGGCCACCTCTTAGTCTCCTTAATGTTGATAAATATGGAAAGGGTAGGTGTGAGGAGGATGGAACCAGGCTCTGCTCAGTGTCACCTATAATGATAGGACAAGGGGCAATGGTTGTGAGCTGGAGCATAGGAGGTTCCTCATAAATATGAGAAGGAACATCTTCATGGTGAAGGAACACTCAAAGGAGCTGCCCCAGGGGGGTTGTGGAGTCTCCTCCTCTGGAGACGTTTCAAACTCACCTGGCCATGTTCCTGTGCGACTGGATCTAGAGAATCCTGCTGTGGCAAGGGAATTGGACTAGATGATCTTTTGGGGTCACTCCCAATCCCTAATGTTCTGTGGTTATGTGATATAACCCCAGGTAGGAGGACCCTTTTTCTCCCTCTATAAAATACAAAGGTGACACAATGGCATTTATTTCCATGGAGGTTCTCTAATGATATTTCTAATGAAGAACAGTATATTATGCAGCTCTCACAAAACACTACTTCAGGTTCCCAGAACAATCATTTCAAAAGAGTGATGCTCATATGACACAGGACACTACAGACACGGAAACTACCCACATTAAGTTCTTGTGCAATTAAATTTGAATAGATTAGATGTCACTCGTGAATTATCTTCTGCTCTTCTGCAGTAATTCATTTAATTGGCCTCAATGATCAATGCTGAGGTTTCTTATCTCTAGTGAATTTGTTTTGCCCAGAAGCAGATTTTGCAGGAGATACCACAGAATCACCTGCTAGTGTTACCTGGGAACGTCCGCTTTTCTGGCCTGAAGAACCTCATCTTGCTCAGCCTGTCCTCACAGGGGAGGTGCTGCAGCCCTCTGATCATTTGAGTTGCTCTCCTCCAGACACCTTCGAGGAGCTCTATACCCTTCTTATGTTGGGGACTCCAAAACTAGACATAGTACTCCAGGTGGCATCTCACCAGTGCAGAGTAAAGGGGAAGATTCACCTCCCTCAACTGCTAATGCTTGAAAACATTACACAGTCACCCCTAAAACCCACCCAGCAGTGCGTGCACATCCGTAGCCACCCACGCTCATGAATGCACAAGAATGGCAAAGGGAAAAAGAATTACTAGGAGGAATTCATCTCTTATTCTCCTGGTCCTAATCTGTATGCCTTTCACTTTGAAATATTACCTTCCTCCTGATACTGGTCTGCTTTAAATAGTACTAAATACAACCCAAAAAAGCAGCACTATTATCCTCATGTGCACTGCAACCTGATTTAGAGGTATTGCAGCTACTGACCCATATTTTCAGTACTATAGTGATATACGTTGACTGCAAAATCTATCGCTGTTAGTTCTGCTTCAGCTCTTAAGCATCAGGTGATAACCGGGTTTTTTACAACTGGCTCTGTTCTTTTAACTCTGGTTGTTACTTGAGCATAAATAACATGGTTATAAGTAAATATAATAAATAAAATGAAGACATTTCAATACATGCCTCGGCAGATAAGCAGAAATGAATCATGGAATCCTACAACAATTTTCAGCTAAAAGAGACATTCAAGATCATCAAGTCCAACCTTTTCCTAGCCCTGTCACCATCACTAAACCCCGTATCCTAACGCAAAAATCAGCAACTTGAAAGAAGAGTCTAGTCATTTAATCACGTGAAAACCTGAAGTAAACTGAAGACAAGGGTTCAGAATTGATGTATTCCTGACTGGCCATGTTCCTGTGCGACTTGATCTAGGGGATCCTGCTGTGGCATATCCAGGCGCATTTTAAATGTCTCCAGAGAAGGAGACTCCACAACGCCTCTGGGCAGCCCCTTCCAGGGCTCTGTCACCCTCACTGGGAACGAGGTCCTTCTCATATTGATGTAGAACTTCCTCTGTTCCAGTTGTCACCAATTGCCCTTTGTCCTATCATTAGATGCCCCTGAGCAGAGCCTGGCTCCATCCTCCTGACACCCACTCTTCCCATATTTATCAATATTAATGGGGTCACCCCTCAGGCTCCTTTTTTCTAAGCTCAAGAGACCCAGCTCCATCAGCCTTTCCTCATCAGGGTGATGCTCCACTCCATCATCTCTGTGGCAGGCTCCCTGAAGCAGTTCTGTATCCTTCTGGAACTGAGGGGCCCAGAACCAGACACAACATTCCAGATGTGGTCTCACCAGGGCCAAGCAGAGGGCAAGGACAACCTCTCTCATTCTACTAACCATCTACAATATTCCAGATGTGGTCCTACCAGAGACTTGACGTAGGGAAATAAATTAATGCTCATCAAGAACTCAGCGTAGGGTAGTAAGAAATAAAACCCAATCTCCAAACACCTGAAGAATCACAGAACATCAGGGATTGGAAGGGTCCTCAAAAGATCATTCAGTCCAATCCCACTGCCAGAGCAGGATCACCTAGACCAAGTTGCACAGGAACATGGCCAGGTGGGTTTTCAATGCTTCCAGAGAAGGAGATGTCACAACCCTCCATCCATTCCTTCTTCCCAGGCTTCGTTTCATTCCTCATGTCTCTAGCTTCCTTTTCTGATCAGCACAGATTGATTCTTTGCTCTTCAGCTGCATTCAGTCCATGTTTTATCCATTACCCCTACTAATTATCATTCTTACCTGAATTCCTCAGGCCTCTCTTTGGGTACTGAAAAGGACTTTGACCGCACAGCAACATCATGATCAAACCATCTTCTGCTTAAGAGCCTAAGACACATTTATGGAAATGTTCCTAAACAATTACACATGAGCTTTGAGCCCATAATATTTAAGCCCAAAATTTAACATCAAAAGCCATCATGATGCAAAAAGCTAATCTAAAATACATTCTCCCTTCTTCCATAGATTACTGATAAGATGCTGACAGGCTGCTTTTGTATCAGCAGGCTTTATCTCGGACTGCTTACCATCATTTCTCAAACTTTATGTCAGAGGAGATCTAATTTCTCATCTGGCAGCCACAGGAAAGCTGTCGTGAAGGCATACGGGCTAGGTTTAACCAAGAACAGTGTGCTCCAGCATGTTCACGAATGCAATGCTGTGCCAACAGCCTATCCAGTTACAACTCTCCTCCTGGGTGCCTGCCTGGTGGGCTCCATAGTTGTTCTAGCACACTATTTCAAATACAAATAGTTGGGATATAAACTCTTCACTATGAACAATTAAAACTGCCTTCCAAGATAAATTATATTAAAAACAGCTGAAGCCAGGTACTTCTGATAAAATAAACACAGAATCATAGAATCATCCTGGCTGGAAAGGATGTCCAGGATCATCAAGTCCAGCCCTCATCCCAACAGCTCCCTAACCCCTAGACCATGGCCTCAAGTGCTCCAGATATTCCTTTTACTAAACACCTCCAGGAATCCAGGTGACTCTGTCACCTCCCTGGGCAGCCTTGTCCAGTGCCCAACCACTCTTTCAGCAGACAACTTCTTCCTAAGATCCAGTCTAACCCTCCTGTGATGCAACTTGAGGCCATTTCCTCTCATCCTATCATTAGTAATTTGGGAGAGAAGAGACCAGCACCAGCCTCGCTACAACTGCCTTTCAGGTAGCTGTACAGAGCAATGAGGTCTCCTCTCAGCCTCCTCTTCTCTAGACTAAATAACCAGGTGCCAAGGAAATGACACTATACTTAAAGTTAACACTTGAAGGCAGTGGACGTTAAAGGCTAAAGCAAGAATGATCTGTTCACAGAGAAACAGAGGTGTAAGGCAGCTGCTTCAGTCAGGCACAACGATGGAACGGAATAACAGAAGCTGACTCAGGGACCATCTCACTCTGAAAAATGGGCTTGAACTATTGCAGCCAGTTAGTCAGGTTCTCAGCGGTAAGTGGAAGCACTCTGTGGATGTAGTGATTGCACACAGAGATCATTAAGGGTTGGAAGAGACCTTGAAAGGTCATCAAGTCCACCCCCCTGCTCAAGCAGGATCATAAAGCCTAAGTCAGATTACACAGAAGTGCATCCAGATGGGTCTTCCTCCAGAGAAGGAAGACTCCACAATCTCCCTGGGCAGCCCAGTCCAGTGTGCTGGAGCAGCCCATTTCAGCCATCAACCACCCTCACACAGAAGAACCTTTTTCTAATATCCAGCCTCGGTCTCTTCTTTCCCAGCTTGAACCCATTGCTCTTTGTCGTATCCATACAAACCTTCTTGAAAAAAAACCTTCCCCTGCCTTCATGTAGCCCCCTTCAGGTACTAGAAGGTCAAAGACAGTCCCTCTGGAGCCTTCTTTTCTCCAAGATAAACAGCCCCAGCTCTCTCAGCCTGTCCTCATACGAGAGATGCTCCATTCCCCTGATCATTTTAAAGGCCCTCCTCTGGCAGCGCTCCTGTCTGTCTGCATCCTTCTTGTGCTGGAGGCTCCAGAACTGGACACAATACTCCACGTGAGGTCTCAGTAGGGCAGAGATCCAAGCTGCTAAACTACATTCTTGGATTCAACTGAGTTTAAATCAAGGCTTTTAATAGAAGATTATTTACAAGGATATCAGAATATTAGATCATTTATTTCTTCAAAAACAAACCTAAATTAAGGCAAGTAGTTCATAACCAAGGCCACCATTCACTCTAGACTCCACAAGTTGAAATAGCTCTGGAAAATAGCTTCTTTGGAGTGTTTTATGACACAACTTGACCTTCCTAAATATGCAGCTTAGATTAGCCTAAAGGAATTGAGATAGTTTTGAGCATTTAGCCTACACCTCAAACATCTCTGCGTGAGAGTCACAGGAGCTTAAGCAAGCTAGGCTTTCAGAACATGCTCTGATTGCATGGGACTTAAGAAAATGACACTGTTTTCATAGTTAAACAGGGCAGTATTTCCACACTGAGACTGTGAAAAGAAAAGGAATTTTTACTATTGACAGCGTTATATCACACAGTCACAGATCATTAGAGACTGGAAGGGACCGCGGAAGATCATCCAGTCCAATCTCCCCACCACAGCAGGATCCTGGAAAGCCACTCTCTCAAGGAAGAGCTTCTTTCTAAGATTCAATCTAAACCTCCCCTGACACAACTTGAGGCCATTTCCTCTCATCCTATCATGAGGAATTTGGGAGAAGAGACCAGCACCAGCCTGCCTACAACCTCCTTTGAGGTAGCTGGACGGAGGAATAAGGTCTCCGCTCAGCCTCTTCTCTAGACTAACGCCAGTTCCCAGTTTTATGTCGTTCTGTATAAATTAAGGCTTTTTAACTTAAACCAAAAGGAGACATCAACAGAAGACTCAGAAGAAATTAATTTAGGCCAAAAAAACGCCCCTCAGAAAACCCAACTTTTCCCCTGACCAGCTGCAATCAGCCACAGAACAAGAAGAGGCTGATTTAAATAACCGCAGAATATAAAGGTTATGATAGAGGTTAGCTCATGTCTGCTTAAAGTCAACACGACAAAACAAATACCTTCCCATCCCACAGAGCTTGATTTTAATGTTTGTATAGTACGAAGTCAGCTCTACCCTCAGGTTCTGTTCCTTTGGCACATTTACGATCAGGTTCCCACCTGCATGTGAAATGAGGTATTAATTTCATTTCGGCACAAAAGCTGGGGAAAGATCAGTTCTAACAGCCCAGCTACCTGACAGATTTTAATCATTTAAAGCCATAAGTCTTTGAGGATGAAGAGATTTCTCTTAGGTTTTTTAAATTTAGCATTTGTGTATTGATTTCAAGGGCTGTTTCTTTTACATTTTTTTGATTCTGTTGAGTATTACAACTTTTGCCAGTAAAGTTCTTTTAAAGTGAATTATTTTCCTTTAAGAGTGGGGTTTTTACGTTCTCAGCTCACTCCAACACCTTTCAATATTAGAAGTAATTACATTCCTAAAAGATAACCATTGTGCAAGCAAAATAGCATCATACTTCAATTAGCAGAAGCCTGTTCCTATTCTCACACCAAGATCTTATTTAGGTATCAAACATGTTGGCTTTACCATGCCCTCCTTAAACGGCTGGAACTCAATAATTTGCTGTAGTTTCTATGTACAACCTGAATGTGCATAAATACGTGAAGGGCTGGTCTCAGGAGGATGGAGCAAGGCTCTGCTCAGTGGCATCTAACCATAGGACAAGGAGCAATGGGTGTGAGCTGGAACAGAGGAGGTTCCACATCAGTATGAGAAGGAACTTCTTCCCAGTGAGGGTGATGGAGCCCTGGCAGGGGCTGCTCAAGGGGGTTGTGGAGTCTCCTTGTCTGGAGACATTTAAAACCCATCTGGCCATGTTCCTGTGCAACTGGATCTAAGGGATCCTGCTGTGGCAGGGGGATTGGACTGGTTCTTTCAAGATCCCTTCCAAACCCTAATGTTCTGTGGTTAGTGCCCATCACTGTTATTTTCGGAGCCCGTGTTCTCAGGTGGGCTCAGTGCTATATTCAGCTGAGTGGGTGCTGCATTGTCAAAGAGTTCTGTTTACTTTTCAAAGATAGACTTGCAATTTCTGTTCGTTTGCATCCTACTGCACACAAGCACAGACACAGAGCACCCAACGCACTGCAGTTAACAGGGAGGAGTCTGAGGAAGGCTGAACACATTCTCATTACCTCAATCCATCCTTACTGGCTAGGAAGTTGAAATGTGGGGGGTTTGTTTCCTTTGGGAAAAACTTGTCTTTGATTAGTCTTATTGGTCATTGAAGGTCACTTTTTATTCTAATGAAATACAGCTGCAGGTGCCTTTTATCTCTATCAAAATAAGCAGCTTATGAATGCTGAAAGCTCCCGAGGGACTGCTTTGTGTGTTCAGAGCTTCAGTACCTGAAGCAATGGTAAATAATTCTTTATGTCCTATATGCAGGAACAAGACTAAATGTTAGCGCTCACCGAATACACTCAACATAGATTTCCATGCTTGAAAATGTCGTCTTCTTGGATCTGCTTCCTTAATATGGACTTAAATTAATGACCCAAACTTTGCCGTTTTAAAAGCCTTGTTGTGTAATGTAAGTCCCCATGGTATATTTTGCAGAGGTTTCTTATGCAAGGCAAAGGCGTTTTGAACAGCTGACTAAACACTACAGTGTGCTTTTGGATATGTAAGTCTTCAGACTCAATAACGGGAACGAAACACTTCACCTGCAGCTACTTTTCACAGAATCACAGAACATCAGGGATTGGAAGTGACCTCAAAACATCATCCAGTCCAATCCCCCTGCCAGAGCAGGATCACCTAGATCAAATCGCGCAGGAACACTTCCAGGCAGGTTTGAAACATCTCCAGAGGAGGAGACTCCACAACCCCCCTGGGCAGCCCTTTCCAGGGCTCTGTCATCCTTACAGTAAAGACCTTTTTTTTCATATTGAGATGGAACTTCCTGTGCTCCTATCACAGGGCATAAGTGAAGAGAGATTGTCTCTTTCTTCTTTGACACCCAGCCCTCATGGATTTAGAGACAGTGATTAAGTCCCCTCGTAACCATCTCCTCTCCAAGCTGAGAAGTCCCACGTCTCTCAATCTTTCCTCATAAGGCAGGTGCTCCAGTCCCCTAGTCATCCTCATGGCCCTCCATTGAATCTCTCAATCTGATCTCTGTCCTTCTTGAACCAGGGAGCCCAGAACTGGACACAGTATTCCAGCTGCGGTTTCACTAGGGCAGAGTAGACAGGGAGAAGGACCTCCCTTGACCTACTGTACACACTCTTCTTCATCAATCCCAAGATTCTTGGCCACAAGAACACAGTGCTGTTCCATGGAGAACTTATTGTCCACAAGAACTCCAAGATCCCTCTCCATGGAAGTGCTCTCCAGCAGATCATCCCCTGTCTGTATTGATCTCATTACTCCTTCCCAGGTGAAGGGCTCTGCACTGATTCTTATCGAACCTCACTAAATTCCTATCCTATAATGCCTATCCTGTATAAAAACCTCACGATCACATAATGATAAATGCATTTAGTAGTAAAAAGACTGTTTAAATATATCCCAATCTATCAGGTATTGCTTACAAATGGGAAGAACAACGCTGTACCCGTCACTCAGTAGATAAATCAGACCATTTTCTGAAAGTCTCTTGAGAGGACAGCGCCAAATATGGAAATGCAATGGTTTCAGGTGCCATTTTGAAACAGAAACACCCCGATAATTGGAACTGCTCTGCATTTAGCTTCAAATTATTCCAATAAATGGTAAAATATGATTTCATTTATACAGGTTAAGACATGTTGTTTAAGACATTAGGACATGTGCTGTTAATTTTTACTCCCTGCGCTTTATAGATTCATAAACTGAGATTATCTGCTGTAGGCAGCAAAGATATTACTTCAAACTTTACTGCAGAACTTAAGGAGAAAGAAAGTATTAATTGGAAGATAAGAAGTTATTAATACTAGAGACTAAAGTTGTAAATTTTTTAAATGGAAACTACCTTTATTCAGGGTGTGTAAGAGTCTCAATAGCGTAAGTTTCCATAGAATACCTCTGTCCGTTGATGTTTTCAGTCCCAGCTGAATGCTTTGTTGAGTATTTTTAGCTCTGGTAAATGCTGTGATGTCCTAAACTACAAGGGGCTGAGTAAGAACTTCCACTTTTTGCCCAGTCAAACAATGCTGGAAGATGCAGTACCTTATCACTACATAATAAAGCATCTGCAGATCACAGAATCACAGAACAATAGGGATTGGAAGGGACCTGGAAAGATCATCCAGTCCAATCCCCTTGCCACAGCAGGACCCCTATTGGAAGGGTCCTTGAAAGATCATCCAGTCCAATCCCCCTGCCACAGCTTGATCACCTAGATCAAGTTGCACAGGAACATATCAAGGTGGAAAAGAAAAATGAAACAGTACAATTCCCATTTACTGTGGTGGACTTTAGCTCTGCCACACATTTAAGCGACTTTCTATGTATCTTTCCACACAGTTTTAGGAGGTACTCGTGTGTACCTGAATGACTGCCCTTGAATGCTGCATTAATTCTACTACTGAAAGTGATTGCAATGAATTTGATGACAAAAAGAAAACAGCAGCTAACACACCATTTAAGACTCCCTTTTGTCATGCATGTCCTTCCTTTTCATTGCAAGTGGAACCCTTCAGAAGTGTCACAAACAGGAGGTTTGCAACTTGATCTAGGGGATCCTGCTCTGCCAGGGGGATTGGACTGGATGATCTTTTGAGGTCCCTTCCAATTCCTGATGTCCCATGATTCTGTCATTGGTTTCCGCTCTTCCTTTAAAGGCCCTTCTCTTCTCTATCTGGTGAGAAAAGTAAGTTGAGTGCTGGTGGATTCCATTGGAAACTGTCTGAATGAAAAAAAGACATGTGGCAGCAGAGCAAAGTTTTCTTTCTTCCTTGCTTTCCGTTGGTTTAACAAGCTGGTGTGAAGCTCAAGCCTCTGTCAATTTCTCTGCACTTAGAATCACAGAATCATTAGGGATTGGAAGGGACCATGAAAGATCATCTAGTCCAATCCCCCTGCAAGAGCAGGATCACCTAGACCAATGCTAAGAAAAGGTTTGCAGAAGTATAGGGAATATAAAACCACACACCTCCTACATCAGTTTCCATAGACACCTGACAAAATGACATGCTGCTTAGTCTGGGTTGATCCCCTGAGTCTGTCACACAGAATCACAGAACACCAGGGACTAGAAGGGATCTCAAAAGACCATCCAGTCCAATCACCCTGCCGCAGCAGGATCACCCAGACCAAGTCCAGGCAGGTTTTAAACATCTCCAAAGAAAGAGACTCCACAACCGCTCTGGGCAGCCTGCTCCAGGGCTCCGTCACCCTCACTGAGAAGAAGTTCCTTCTGATTTATACAGAACCTCCTATATTCCAGCTCACACCCATAACTCACAGAACCACAGAACATCAGGGATTGGAAGGCACCACAAAAGATCATCCAGTCAAATCCCCCTGGCAAAGCAGGATCCCCTAGATCAAGTTGCAAACCCCCTGTTTGTGACGCTTCTGAAGGCCATGGGAAGTTGGGCTTCTAAGAACTTAGCGGCTGCCACAAGGCTCATCAATCATATCCTCTCTAAGAGAGGGATATGTTATGAAAGCTGTAGTCTGAAGAAATTACTATGCTGGGCAAGAGACAGAGCCCTGAACCCTGGTGTCAGCGTGACCTTGGAGCTGAGCACATGGGAAGAGATAGGAAAATCCCTGTGGGAAGAAATTAGCCAGGGATCAAAGGAAGCCAGCAAGCTAGCTACACTGTGGCGGCTGAGCCAAGAAACTTTAAAAGAAATGAAGAGGGAACAAGTTTTTGCGTTTCCTGTGCTAACGCCCAAGTCGTCGCATCGACAGAGCAGGATCCCCTAGATCAAGTTGCACAGGAACATGGCCAGGTGGGTTTTAAATGTCTCCAGAGAAGGAGACTCCAC
>JAOXOE010029168.1:0-14881 GCA_028565055.1 Phoeniculus purpureus
CATTAGGGATTGGAAGGGACCTCCAAAGATCATCCAGTCCAATCCCCCTGCCACAGCAGGGTCACCTAGACCAAGTCACACAGGAACACATCTAGGCAGATTTTAAACCTCTTCAGTGAAGGAAACTCCACAATTCCCTGGGCAGCCTGTTCCAGTGCTCTGTCACTCTCACTGTGAAGAAGTTCCTTCTCATATTTATGTGGATCCTCCTCTGTTCCAGCTTGCACCCATTGCACCTCATCCTGTCACTAGATGACACTGAGAAGAGCCTGGCTCCATCCTTCTGACACCCACTCTTCAAATATTTATAGACATTAATGAGGTCTCTTTATAATTGAGCTTCCTGCAAATCCTCAACAAAACCGGATGGTGACACTGCCCATGTACAGGTGTTCAGCTCTGTTTTAGGAAACAGAGCCTGATATGTGCAGCAGTTGGTCTGAAGGACAAAATAAATTCCCCCCTCTTCTTCCTTCTTTCCCTTTGCTTTTATATATAGGTTGCAGTCATATGGTCTGGAATATCCCTTTGTTCAGCCTTGGTTACCTGTCTCAGCCTTCATCAGCTGAGGAGAACGTTAGGAAAGAAAAAAACGCAACAGCCTTCATGCTGTGTAGACCTTCTCACCAGTACCCTGACTGAGTGTTATGAACACCCCTTCAGCTACCACCACAAACACAGCACCGTAAGAGGTGTCATGGGCTGGATCAAGTCCATCCCAGCTAAACCAAATATAAGAATCTAACCACCTTCCCTGTCTGCAGCAAAAGTCTAATTATTTTTTTATATCACACAGAATCACAGTAATGTATTTCCATGAAGAACAGAAGCCTTTTTAGCCTAGTAATCATCTTAATCTCCATTTTTCATAATAACAAATCATGAGAGCTTCCTGATAAGTAGGTGATTAAATTAGGGCTACGTTTCTTCACTAAAGTCTGTGGGGTTTTTTTCAAGTAGACATGCACACTTTATGTCACTGTAGATTAAGTATCATAGTCTTTCCCAATGACATTTGTAGCTAAGCACATTAATATTGAAGGTCAATGTCTCTCTAAGTGGATCAATAAGAAACATGACAGTATAATATAACATCATAGTTTCTTACCATAGCTGCTTTGCAGGGTTTGATTATACGTTGGCTTCCTCTTTCTTTCTTCTGATCTATAGTAGAGAGACAAACCAGAGGACAGTTCTCAGAAGAGCAATACGAGCTAGTGTTGTTCTTGTCCTCCATGGACCCTGGACCAGACTATAATCCAGAGGTATGTTGGTACCTGAAAGCATAGAGACAAAATAAATGTGATACCTTGGACAGAGGCAACAAATATCGACCTGCATCATCACTAATAAAGGAGAAGGAAAGAAGGAAAGTCTTCGCTTATCATTACTATTTTTTTTTCTATACATGATAGTCCAAGTGATTACAGAACTTCCATCCTTGAAGGTACATCAAAGCAGGATTCTAAAAGGCCTTTAGGAACATGACTAGCTTTGCAGATATTTTGAGAACAGAAAATGAGCCTAATGCAGCTGTGCCTCTAGTTCCCCTTTCTCTTTATTTTCTGTGCACATTTAAGATCATAGGTAGAGAGACAAAACACTTTTTGGCCTAAAAGACCACGATGAAACATCTATAAAATATGTTAATCAAAACAGAGTGTTTTTCAAGAGGTAAACTTAACTGACTCTGTTGGTTTCATTCAAAAAATTAGCAATGTAAAACAACATTTGTGTTGATTCTGAGTGGATGATTGCTTCCAATAAGTGCGCGCCTATAATCTCCAGCTCATTAAAGTGCTCCTTTGCTGACCACAGAGAGCCCTCAGAAATGATTGCAGAAGCATGACCCAAATATTCATCCAGATCAGAAAAGCAGAGCAGGCTCTGAGAGGGCAATACCCTGCTATTTGTGATCAAGGCAATTTTCAGATATCTTGTTCCATTAGGGCAGTTACCAGCTGCCGTTATAATTCCTTTATCAAGACTCCCAGTCAGTTCTTGAAAACTGCTTAAACACGAGTAATAAGCCTTCGGACACTGTGGTTCTACAGAAGAAGAAACTGTTGGAAGTCTCTTCCCTTTTTAGCATTTGAAAATTATGTTTTGGCTCAGTTATAGAAGAATATTGTGATGAATCCCTGTATGTCTGTGTGTATGTCTTTTTATGTGGGGTTTTTGTATGTAGAATGAATTAAATGTCTTGTTGCCTTTTTCCCCAAATTGAGTAAATTGGGGGGGTGTTTTTTGCCTGCAATTTGTAAGATGTTTCTTGTTCAAACCCTCCCTGTATATTTTCTGCTTTAGCTAAATTAATTGGTTTAAAACGTCACTGGTTTTTTTAACCCATAACATCTCTAAAAACTCTTTAGACACAAGTTCTGCTGGTCTGCCTTTGATTTCAAGCTGATTCTAAAAGAATTGACCACATTTTCCACCCGTATTGGAAAAATATTCCAGTTAGATCATGGTACAGTTTTATAGGTATAAAATTCATTTTACTGTGTATTTCCTAGTCTGTGAGAAGCAGACTTAGTCTACGGGGATTTTTTGCCACATCACTTTTAGTGAATGATGCTCTTCTGTCCTGTCATCTGTGAAATCACCAACTAAAGATCTGAAGAAAAATACCTCCGTTATATCCTCAGTTTGCAGCTACTGTGTTTTAGATCTTAAGAAAGACAAATTACCACATTAGCACCTTTGCATTACCAACATGAATAAGCTTGAAAATCAGCTTCTGCTAACGAGTTTTCCTTTCCATTTTCTCTTCTTTGCTGCCTTTCAATCCTACTGCAGGATACTTTCACTTTTAAATAAGGTTGGAAGATTAAATGCACTAACCACTCTTTTGGTGGAAGCATCTTTTTTCTTTTCAGAAAGTGGGAACAAGTCCAACATCATTTTCATCTCCTGGACAAGAGACTTTGCTTTTTCTTTTTATTTAACAGGTAATTTCTCCCTCTGAGATTTCCTCTCCTTGCTTGTGGAGAAATATATCTTCTCCACGTTGTTTAAGATTCAAATGGATTATTAACAAATCCAAGGATCCTGATAAGATTTTCATTGTGTTGAGCAAAAATAGAGCTAAATTTTCAAATATGAAAACTGAACAGCAGGAATGTGTTAAGACTTCAATATTCCCTGATAGTTTCATGATGTTTAGAGCTAGTCATACTTGCATTCTAAGTATTGCCCTTTGACTTCCAAAGTTCTCATTTAAATAAAAGAAATTAAATCACCTTCAAAATTGCTTATCAGATGTGAATGCTGATTCTCATTAGTGTGATTTTTGGCTAAGTGCAATTCACAGCAAAGATAAGTAAATGCATTGGACTGTCTAACAGATGGCTTTCACAAAAAATGAAAGCCAAATACCATGGCGTATTACATACTTGATCTCCAGAGGTACCTACTAAAATTATCCAAACAACAATTTTAAATGCCACAGCTTTGGCAAACGGAGATTGCATACAAGCTAAACCGTGGTAAAAGCCATTGCGGGAACTTGGGCAACGTGATAAGGAAAAGAAGTAGAGAAGGGAGAGGAAAATTGTGAGAACCGTGGGGATCACAAATCGACCATAATCTTGAATGCTGTGCGGGCAAAGATCTCAGCTGGGGAGAGAGATTCTCAAAAGTTAGCCTGAAATAACTGTGAACTATCCATCCTTTTGAAGGCAGAAGGAGAAGGCTGAGAAATACTTGAAGCTGCTGTGTAAGGAATGTGAGGATTTCAGTCCTGATACTCAGCCTCTTAAGCCAGGCTTTTGGGACTGAGCATTTAATCCATTTACAAATTTTGTTTCTGGATCCAAATTTATCTAGTACACTAAATAGATAATCCTACTTTACTCTGTCACGTTCCTTGACACTAAATATAATAGTGAGTGCTGGTAGACATTTGGAAGTTAATATTTATCAAGAATTCAGAGAGGCTAGTGGTTTTTTAAAAACAGCTTCCGTCGCTATATTAGGCTTTATTTGGATGTATAAAATTGGAAAGAGTACTTATAATTCTTATAAGTGTCAAAAGAGGAATTAAAAGCTCATCTTAGTCGTATATTGTTTTATTAACAATCTGTTCTACTTAAGCAAGAACACTTGGAAGAGCAAGTAATATACATTATATGATTTCCATGTGAAACACTGACATGACCAGGGCAACTGTTTCTATATTAGCAAAACATTATTGCTTGTCTTTATTCACACCATAATACATCTATTTTGAAAGTCTTTCTTTAAAATATATCTTATTTGCGAGACACAGAATGAAACAGTGAGCATAAGAACATCTAAGAAGTCGCTTTATGTTTGACAGTAAAAGTAATTGCTACATATTAGGAAATAGCAAAAAAGGGAAAAGAAAAATTAAAACAAAGGTTGAAGGAGTTCACATGAATAAAACTCAGCATGGTGCAAGAGAAGCTTTCCCTAGTCTTTTGAAAATATGAGATTGTCATAGGTTGAAAACCTTGAACACATTTTGACCAATACTGTTAGCTAAAGTGCTAAATGCAAAGAAAGGGTTAAAGAAAATCACTTGTGAATTGAAGTCAAGGAAACAACATACTCAAAAAGGCAACAAGACATTTGGTGTTTATATGAAGTTCCTAGTTAACGCATGCTATGTGTTTAATGAGGTCATTATAAAATGAGTGTTTGTTGTAGCGCATAAAAATGTTTAATGCTTTGTCTTTAAAAGACTTCTGTGGGAGAAAATAATCAGACAAGTGTCATGTCCCAGCAATGTGACAGCAAGAGAAAAGAACGGTCAAATAAAAATGTTAAGCTGGTGAGGGAAGAAGAAATTACCTACTCATTCATATCACCATGTGTTGTCCATATTACCTGGAATACATCATATAGTTAAGGAAATAATTAGCCGTCTCATCTTGGCTGAGGACAGTCAACATGTACAGAGGCTTAATATAGACTTGGAGAGCAGAGAGCCAACTCTAAGAAGGAGAAATGAAGAAAAGAACTTGCCAAGTCATGCTGAAGTGAGGAAACTAAATAGCCAGTTGGTTGCCACTATTTCATTATGAGCTAAATAAGTCCTTATGAAAGAAAGAAAGAAATGAATTGCAACTGCTTCCAGTGGAAGACTTGTTTCTACAAATCCCTACCATGTCTCATGGCTGTAGCTTGTACAAATCTGCTGTTCTCATTTGAATAGCAGATGATATAAAGACAGGTAATTTTTTCTGGAGAAGAAAATGGACCAAAAAATCAGCTGTCCTAAATACTAACATCTCAGAAAATACATTAATCTTTTCCATTCAAAGATTCAATCAGCTGGATGGTCAGGATGGAAAAGAGGGTAATGAAAACCAGAAGCAACACTTATGAACATAACATCTAAAAGGAGTAAATACGTACTTCAAAAGGAAAGTTGCCCAAAAAGAATCAAATAATGAAATTGAGCTGCTAGCAACAGGAGGCCTTGAGAAAACTTTTCTAGCCAAGTCATACTTTTCTGTTCCATTGAAAGCTAGACACGTTACTGACCTGTTGAACTACCATACAGAACCTCACTGCACAGAAAGACTGTATTATGGGCTAGGTAATACTGCATACAAGTCTATGTGGACCATGAGTTCCCCAGCTCTATTAAATATTGTTTTCTACCACCAAAGCACAACATTACAAAAGACAATTCTTTAAGGACATGAAGGCAACCAATATTCTTCTCAACAATAAATATTTTGCAAATATATTGGATTTCCTTTTTGTGTATTTATGTGCTTTCTTTATACCATTTAATGGACAGAGATGTTCAAACATCACAAAAGTTCAGGTTTGTTAATAAGTTGTTCCTTGCCATCAGCTCTCTTCTGGCAGACCATTCCGCATTCATCTTTAGTACTTACTCAGACAGTGATTTATATTTTTAATGGTGATGATAAACAGGAGTGGCACACTTTACATTTTAAAGTACTCATAAAACTTTAAATTATCAGGCAGCACTCACTTTTTTCTTAAGTGTCCCACTGGTAGTTTTTTGCAGTTCTGCTTCAGATTTGTCCAGCAGTCAGTCAAGTAAGACTCATAAAGAATAGTGTATTTTTAAAGTGTGCAATTCATTCACTCACAACTGTTAAAATTGCTAAAAGGAGCACTTTCCTGATTATTTTAATATCTTGAGAATACTCAAGATTCTTGAGTATTCATTAATATCTTGAGAATACTCAGATACCTTTGATTCCATTTATACCTTCTTCAGCAGAACATGAAATTATGCTAGAGCAATACTGATCTTTAACATGAAAGGAAGTGAAACAGATCAATAGTGAAAGAAGAGTTTGAGGTTAGCATAATCCAGTATTAAAGACAATTATCATGAATGACAGCCAAATAATTTGAACAATGCAAGATCAATAAGGCTCAAGGATGTGGGATCAGGAAAGGAGATAAACAGAATAGATAGAAAGAGATTGGGCAGCTCAGTAAACTGAAATAAAAAGAAAAGCGAAGAAAAGAGAAAAAAGGAGAAGAGGGGCTGTGGAAAAATAACAGAATGCATATAAAGATTTAAATAAAAATATTGCAGCATTTAAACAAGCTTATTTTTAGAAAAACTCAGTTCATTTAATGCTGTCATTCAGAAATTCAAAAATTTAAAAAAAAAAGGAAGAATAATGAGCTGGGGAACTCATGGTCCACATAGACCTGTATGCAGTATTACCCAGCCCACAATACAGTCTTTCTGTGCAGTGAGGTTCTATATGGTAGTCACTTTGAAGACCTTGACCTACATGCAGATCTACTCTTACATTAGGCAGTTATGCTATGCTGTTAAGGACCACACTGCAAGTATGGACTAAACAGCAATTGCCAACTGAAAATTGGGTGATCCTTTTTTTTTTTCCCATTTTCTTGAAAGCACAGAATCACTCTGGTCAGAAAAGACCCCTGAAATCACCAAATCCAACCATCTACCCTAACTTACAAGTTCACCCTGAAACCGTATCACTCAATACCTCACCCAACCGATGTTCAAAGACATTCAAACATACCTTTTCGTGGGCAAATACCTTGTACATCCTTAATCTTAAAATCATAAAAGTTGTTAATTTTTAAATAATAAAAAGGCTCCAATACAACCCAGAACATAGGCATTTATTAGAAGTGTCTTGGCAGCATTGTGTCTGTCGGTTTAATTAGGCTCATATCTCTTCATCGACCAATGTCAGAAGCCAATCTCCACACATTAGCATAGCAATAGGTTATCAGTTTAAAGATAAGACAGGAGGTCTGTACAACTATCAAGAGGAGATATCTTATTCTACAATTAACCTGAGGTTGCACCTGCCACTTCCTCCTATCCAGTAAAATGTGTATTGCTGAAACATGGGATGAGAGTCTCTGATAAATGGTCCACAGCTTCTCAGAAATTCTTATACTTACGGAAGAGATTATGCTGGAAAATAAATAGCTTGAGTTTTTTAATTGTTAAATTAAACAGTCTAAAGACTAATCTGATCTCTGGAAAAAAATTAATAGAAACCTTGTTTTGAAATTTTATATCAAAGTCCAAATTAATTTTATTGTAGAGATATATGCAAATTGAGAAGTAAATGCACATAATATGAATTAAAACCATCAGTTTTGTACAGCCAGCCTTATAATGACGGATCTACTAACCTTAAAAATTCCATATTAATTCACCAGGTACTTGAAATACAACAAAAGCAGAGAATCCCATAATAGTCTTGAGCTAAAGGTCTAGAACTACACTTCCTGTCTTGTTTTCCTACTGTAACAGACCATGGATAACTTTCTTCCAATATAAAAATTAGGACGGCTTCAACTCTGCTTGTCAACACAGCTTCCATGACTGAAATAACGAAATTAAACAACCAAAACATACATACATGTGGAAATATGTAAGATCTTTCATCCACCAGTGACATCTAGAAAATCAGTGTATTTACTAGTCAGTTCTTCCAAATTGGCAAGTTTCTCATTCAGGATTTACAGACAACATACTGCATTTCCAGTACCATATAAATAGAGAGAAGAATGTCCTCTTCATCATCTAGTAAAAATTGTGCTTGAATATCAAGTTA
The DNA here is from genome assembly GCA_028565055.1 of Phoeniculus purpureus. Classification (NCBI taxonomy): domain Eukaryota; kingdom Metazoa; phylum Chordata; class Aves; order Bucerotiformes; family Phoeniculidae; genus Phoeniculus; species Phoeniculus purpureus. The sequence goes on from JAOXOE010029168.1 coordinate 8,073, forward strand.
AAAAAAAGTCTTACCTATGCATGTCATTCATTCTTCTTGTCACCATCCCTAGTGGTTTTCTCATGTCAATGTAGTTTCTTGTCCTCCCATGACTCTCCAGTAAATCCAGCAACAACTTTCACCATGTGCACTGACAGAAGAATGAAAGCTCTTGAGAAGCCCCATTGTTAGTCTGCACAGCAATCTAGCATTATCTCTTGGATTGCACTTCAATATACCAGAAATTAAAATATTTATGGCTGGTTATCATGGTAGCCATAAAGTTTATAACAGAAAAATAGATGAAATTCTAAATTACATCCATTATAGGGCTGAAATATCATCTTGCAATATTTATATCAATACAATATTTATAATGTTACTAAATCAGTATAATCTTATTTTTAATGGAGCGGTATGAATAAGTTTCAATTCCTCAGTCACACACTACTGAGACTCACCTCAAGTGGAAGACACTGTGCAAGAAAATGTTCTTATAATAAGTTAAAGATGTGTATTTTATTTTCCTGGGAGTATGACAAGGTACAACATGGTTTACCTGAAAAATGTCAATGCAATAAGAATTTCACAACAGTGTGTGATCAGGCTCAAAACAACTGCAAAATTTTACTGTTTGCTCAATCAGCACAGCTATAGATTCAGCCAGAAGGTGTTACTTTTTCAAGAAACAAAGATTTCAATATCTAATAATCATATCACAGCCAATTTTAATTCTCTGACTTCAGTGGACTCAATTCACTGAAGTAAAGGCAGCACTATACATTCAAGAATATGAACATTTATAAAGCCAGCAATAAACGTTCAAGAATATGAACGTTTAATCTTTGTTAATCACATTAAGGAGTTCAGTTATCACAATCCTATTTAAAGAACAATAAAACTAGTCTCCTACTAATTTTTACTTTATTATTCAGGTCAAAATTTCAAGATATTGAAGTCAACTTAAAGTTATTTCTCTTCTGTATAAAGATGTAAATGTCAAAACTCCTATAGAAACCGACTATAAAACTGCCTAACTAAAATTGGCAGTAACAGCTTCTCGCTATAAAATACGGTGTAGTTAATCAAGTGAATAAAGGTCATGTTTAAGGAGGCAGAGTAAGCAGCATTAGTGATAAATTTATGTTGAATAAATTGTTAATTAACTATTAGGAAAAGACAATAAAGGAGCTTAATATATTTCTCTCCAATCCATTTCACTAAGAGCAGCATTCATGTACTGCTTTTGGGTTCAAATAGAAAATACTGAATCAGGATAGAACTTTTAGAGCTATAGCTGGGTCATATTTATGTGAGAAAATATTTTTCCTCTCATGCATAATGTTGTTGTGACATTTGCATGGCAACCACAATGACTTAACCTAGGTGATCCTGCTGTGGCAGGGGGATTGGACTAGATGATCTTTCCAGGTCCCTTCCAATCCCCTAATGTTCTGTGATGCTATGAAAACAGCAGAGATTTCAAAAGTCACAAACGTGGTCTTTAAAATGTAGGTTTTTGGAATCATGATAACATGATTGTCATGAAACAGGATCTTGATGATAGGTGATACCACACTGCCTCAGCAGCACACGTTACTGAATCGAACAATGAATAGAAGGCTACATTTTTAAATATAGCTGTTGATAGGCAGAGATAAATATGTTGTGACAAAACATGCAGAAGTGGGGACATCATCAAAATGACAGATTCTAGCCATGGCCATGACATTCTGACTCATGTTGTTAAATTCAGTCAGTCGTGCTGCATTCAGTGCTCCTGAAGTAAGATGTCATTTCACAGAAGTGAAGCATCACCAAATACCTAATCCTACAGTGGCAAATGGCCAGGCTTCAGACTGTACTTCTGGCATTAATTATTACCACTCTGCCAGCCATGAAATGACCTTACCACCCCAGCTGGGACTGAGCAAGGATTCGACATGTCACATTCTGAAGTTGCAATTATTGTAGTTATTAGCAGGGTAACACGTCAGGGAGCCGTGGTAAGTAATTTAGCATCACTAGAGAGAAGCTCGAGATTACCGACTGTGGAATCACACCATCTTGAACAGTGTTAACCAACATTTTCTAATAAAAGAATGAAATGAAATAAAATACAATGAAAATTTATAGTTTTAACTATTATTCAATGATACCTAGTCCAAAGACACTGTTTCTTTATAAATCTATCTACTCTTGATAAGGTTTACTGTGATTCTCATTTACAGTGGCGTGGCAACGTCATTACATCTAACCATGAGCTACTGACTCTATATAACAGGAAAAAAGGAAACAGAAATGAGTAACACTCTAATCACAGAACATTAGGGATTGGAAGGGACCACGAAATATCATCTAGTCCAATCCCCCTGCCAAAGCAGGATCACCTAGACCAAGTCACACAGGAACATGTCCAGGCAGGTTTTAAACATCTCCAGAGAAGGAGACTTCACAATCCCCCTGGGCAGCCCCTTCCAGTGCTCTGTCACCCTCACTGTGAAGAAGTTCCTTCTCAGATTATTGTGGAACCTCCTATGCTCCAGCCTACACCCATTGACCCTTGTTCCTATCACTAGATGACATTGAGAAAAGTAGGTTGAACTGAAACAGCAACAGTCCCCCATTGCATGGTCCGGGGGGTTCATCTGTTAGTTTAAGTTTTTGAGATTTTCCAAAGGTTTAGAATGTAAGCCAATGGAGAATTTTCTTCCAACCTCTCAATTACTGCCAAGGAATAATGATTGAACATGAAAGCAATGAGGGGGCTAACTTGTTTCTACTCCTTCGGAACAATTTTAAACCAGAAGCTGCTGGATAATGTTCTGGCTTTTTGCTTGCAGAAAATGGTTATGACTGTGTTTTCCTGTCAGGCACACGCTGTTCTGCAAGGGGTTCAGGGAAAGGAGAAGGGGATGTTGTGCAAACTCTTTCAAATCTCAGAAGTAAAGACCTCAAAACAAATGATTTAAGAAAGGATAAAATGAGGAATATGATCAGGGATTCAGTTTTATGTCCCTGTGGTTGTTCTGCACCAGAAAGTCAAAAGATGCAATAATTACTTTTAAGGGTCCCTTCCAAGCCAATGCATTCTGCTATGCTCCGATTTTCCCACAGTGTGCAGCACACATCCATTCCATGCAGAAGTTCAGATTATCTCTCCCATGTTGTGGTGCTTCTTGTCTTACGTAAAAACCCTCATCTACCTTCTTCTTAACAGGCTGGAACGCTGACTAGATGATCTTTCGAGGTCTCTTCCAATCCCTTTTCTTCTGAGATCTGTCAAAAAAATCCAGCAGTGTGCAGTGCAGGCTGGAACGTGGTTCTCCAGCACATTCCATTGCAGCAGCTGCTCATGACATCACATGAGCTTTTCAGGCCAAACTGAGCAGACGTGGTTGTCCCAAAGTCAATAAATCCTCAAATACTACATCTTCTCTAAGGTTTCCAGTACATATGGATTGAGTCATGGCTTATTTGAGAAGCAAAACCAGAGATTCAGTTAATCTGCCATCCATAGAACATCTGTACATTACACAGAATCACAGAACATTAGGGATTGGAAAGGACCTTGAAAGATCATCTAGTCCAATCCCCCTGCCACAGCAGGATCACATACATTACTTGAACAACAGAACTACCTGATCAGCAGTAGCAGGTAGAAGAAAATAAAAAAGCTAAACTATCATTTGAAGGTACAAGTGCTATGCTCGTTTAAAGGAAAACTTTCAAGAAAAGCAAGACCAGAATACTCAATAGGTACATAAATACAAAAGAGGGTGCAGAAGAACTCTGAAAAATGAATGCTGTGTTAAAATGCATGAAAATCCAGAGCATTTACTCAAAGAATTGTAATTCAGACACTATTAGCTGATCAGCAACAGCCGAAAAAACTTCAGATAAAATCTCAATCACCAAGTTCTGAAATCATGCTGTAAGTTCTAGGTTAGAATGTTCTATCTACATTCTTTTAGTCTTCTCTGTACGTTTATTGAAGCCATCTGTATATAAAGACATAAAGTGCATTCCTTTATATGCTCTATACCCATATATACCCATATGCTCGATCACCATATGAACCCTCTCCAGCACAGAAGCAGTAACTTTTGTTGATGGCAAATATTAAAGTACTGCTTTAAGTCTGAACAACATGTTACAGCTTGCACAATGCTAAAAAAGAATAGAGAAGCTCAGAAAAATAAAAGGTGAGGCTTAAAATTAAATTTATTAATGATTTAAATCATTAATCGTCATTCATTAATGATTTAAATAATTAACCATCTGGGAACCATCAGGCCTTTACATACAGCTGAGGTCAAGTTCTTGAAAGCTTTCTGATTTAATCCACTTGGGAAAAGGAAATAAGTTAGTCCTTTAGAGCTATTCTGTGCTTCAGGCATCACAGACAGGTTTTTCTCCACGCTGTGCGGGAGAGCAGTATACGTAAATCGCCTGCTCTTATGTCCAGCCATCCATTGCCTCAGCAGCTTTTTGGCCTCCAAAAACTTGTCCAGGTGGACAATCTTGAATTCTGATTCTATGTTTTGAGAGGTTTAAAGAATGTCCAATGGCGAGAAATACTTACAAGCAAATTCTCCTACACATAAATAAATGATGTTTGTATGGGTTTTAAAAGTACTATAATTCTTAGCAAGCAACGTAAAGAATGAGACAAAAAAGAATCAAGCACAATAGTTTATCCAGGTTTCCCAGCAAGCATGTAGTATTTTTTAAGTGATAGGGAAGTATCATCAGTGAGAAAACAAAAAAAGGCGTTCAGTTGAACTCAGCCTCACCTTGTCACAGAGAATTCAGACAAAACAGCAGCAGCTCTACTGCCGGAGCTTACCCTTTGCTTTAACTTCGAAGGCAGTAACAGAAGGGACAGGATGCCACAGGAAAGACTAGGATCTTGCCCAGCACAGTCTGAAGCACGATCAGGTTTGGAATCAGGCATCAAATGGGCTGCCCAGCGAAGTTGTGGAGTCTCCTTCTCTGGAGATGTTTAAAACCTGCTAGGGTATGTTCCTGTGTGACTTGGTCTAGGTGATCCTGCTGTGGTGGGGGGATTGGACTAGATGATCTTTCAAGGTCCCTTCCAATCCCTAATGATTCAATGATTCTATGATCTCACAGTAAGATTTATCCCATCGCATCTAACTAATTCATGTTATAACTGCTACAGCACCTTGTTCTTACGATGGCTTTGGTTTACACTAAAAAAAAAAGCAAACTCGATCAAAGGTCAAATAGCTGATCACTACAAAATTAAAATCTAAGTTAGCACAAGGGAGAATATAGGGAGCCAAAACAGAGTTGGGCTTCAATTAGATGACTGTCTTGGCAGCACATAATAAGGTGACTCTTTCCATCACTCTCCTGACAAACTGGCTGACTTATGTCCTCTTTGTCACAGCATGTACACATTCACATGGAAGACGCTACTTCTAGAGCAGCAGAAGAAAAGATTAAAGAAGCCACCTTAATGCCAGACTTCTTCCTCAGAAATGACTGGTTCTGTGAGAAACTCTGCTCCATATTTTACTTTTTAGTGCTACCAAAGATGTAACCTTGATATGCTAACACAGAACAACAGATGGTGCCAGCAGTGCATTTCCTACCCTCTCTGCACCAATTCTATACTGGAATGACTGTGTTCCAATGGCTCTGAAAAACTTCATCCTCCTTGAGAACATGTGAGGCAGTCCAGAGAGGAAGCTGTATAAGCATCTTGCAAAACACAACGCACAGAAGTGGAAAGACTGGAAAAACTAAGGCACAACATGTTTGCAGAACAAACATTGCTTCCCTGCATTTATGAATCAGGGAATAAGCAGGAAGGCTGGGCTGAACCTCAGCATAACATTTAGTTATGAGGCAAAGGGAAAAGGCATACTCTGACACAGTAGCTCCACAGAAGACACAATTCAGCAGCTGACACAGGTGGGAAATGGCTCTGTATGAACTGCATGTTTGGCAGTGAGAACACAGGGCTAGGGACTAAGCTGTAGTGTTCATTCTGGCAGACCTCAGCACATAAGTTGTTAGATATAGGTAGTTAATTGCTACTACTGCAAAATGTAAATCATTATTACAACCTGTGAACCCATTTAAAATAAAATATCTTTAATAATGCTGACTGAAAGCACAATTAGAAACGACTTCAAATCCTTCATGGCTATTGAAAATGCTTTTTGCTTGATGGCAGATTTTTTCAGTAAAGTACCTGAACTGCCCAGTCATCTATGGCTGTCCCAAATAAAAGCAGCCCCTCTCCTTCTCCTCGGGCTCTGAGCTTTTCCTCTGAAGTCTGTTTGATCTATCCTATTCTATCAGAATGACAACCTGGTGTCTAATATCCAAGCATTTTACCCAATCATTATTTAGTGTAAAATACATTTTAAAGTTTTGGAGAAAGGACCAGCAGCCCAGCCTGCTGTGTTCCAGAAAGTGCTTTCATCACTGCCATACAGGTTCAGGTATCCTTCCCACTCTAGTCCATGAAACCTGCCACTTTTTTCTGCAGAGGCACAGCTGGAATAGGATCACAGAATGACAGAATCACAGAACATTAGGGATTGGAAGGGACCTAGAAAGATCAGCTACTCCAAGCGCCTCGCCACAGCAGGATCACCTAGATCAAGTTGCAACAGCAACACATCCAGGCGGGTTTTAAACGTCTCCAGAGAAGGAGACTCCAAACCCGCCCTGGGCAGCCCCTTCCAGTGCTCTGTCACCCTCACTGGGAAGAAGCTCCTTCTCATATTTATGTGGAACCTCCTATGTTCCAGCTTACACCCATTGCCCCTTGTCCTATCACTAGATGACAT
>JAOXOE010029169.1:0-14880 GCA_028565055.1 Phoeniculus purpureus
CATCTTTTAGGGCACCTGCTGGTGCCACTACATCCCTTTGTCCCAAGCAAGGGGACAAAGGGATGTAGTGGCACCAGCAGGTGCCCTAAAAGGCGCCTTCCTTCACAGAATCATAGAACCACAGAACATTAGGGATTGGAAGGGACCTCAAAACATCATCCAGTTCCATCACCCTGCCAGAGCAGGATCCCCTAGATCCAGTCATTAGGAATTGGAAGGGACCTCCAAAGATCCCCCAGTCCAATCCCCCTGCCACAGCAGGATCCTCTAGATCCAGTCTTTAGGGACTGGAAGGGACCTCGAAAGATCATCCAGTCCCATCACCCTGCCACAGCAGGATCCCCTAGACCAAGTCACACAGGAACATGCCCAGGCAGACCTCTTCCTTGCTGTGCTGAGCTGTGCCAGCTGGGGAGGACCCCAAGGCAGCACCCTTGTGCTTGTACCCTTGTCCATCCCTGTGTGTGTGCATGGAGTTACATCCTCCTTGAGGCATGAGGGCAAGCTGCTCTGGCTGCAGACGTGCCATGCTCGGAAAGATGAGGGACATTGTCCTCATAGGCTGGAGATGTGGGGCTGCAGAACCGAAGAGGGCTTTGCCATGGTGGGCTGGGGATGCAGGGCTGCAGACCCTGCTATTTCACCCTGTTGTGAGGCACAACCACCCTGGCAGCATTTTAGCAGCACGAGCAGGTGTCGTCCTTCCAGCCCAGCAGCAGGATCCACCCCCTGCCACCTGGGCACGAGCGTCGATGGCAATAACCTTGCAGGAGCAGGTCCTGCTGCATTCAGGCAGCCACCTCCGGTTGTCCCCAAAGATCAGCCTCCCTCCTCTAATCCACCCAGGCCATGTTTTGCCCGAGCGCTGCCGTTGCTGATCGGGCAGGCAAATGCCGTAATTAAAAATAAACACATGGCAAGGTCGGGGGCTCCGGGGCGGGCTGGTCTGAGCTCCCGAGCTCAGCGCTGATGCCGATGGGGATGCTTTGCTATTTTTACTCCTTGTCCTACCCCGGGCTGTTGGTTTTGGAGAACGGACTGTTGTTGTAAGAAGGTTTATTTAGCTTGAAAGGGTTTTTATGGGGTGAAAAGGCACTAAAAGAAAAGGGATGAGGACTAAAGAAGACGCCTGCCCGGCCGGGCTCACGTCCACATTTGCAGGCGCAGAGAGCACCTGCGGGAGCGACGGAGTTTAAATGCTGTCGCGAACATCTGAGACACTGACAGGGCTGTTTGATTCCTTGAGGTGGGTTTTTGTTGTTCTTCCCTTCTTTCCTTTTCCCCCCCTTGTTCCCCGGTGGGTGGTCAGAAGGATGGGCTGCAAAGCAGGAGGGGTCCCATTGTCTCCGCACCGTCTGAAGAGCTGACCCCACGTGTCCCCGAAGACGATGAGTACCTGGCTGTGCCCCACGTCTGGGGATGCCGCAGTGATGATTCAAACCCATGGTGATCATGGTCCAGAGGTGTTTGGCTACGGAATCCCCCGAGAAAAGAGGTTTTCTGCCTTCACTGCAGCGGTATTTTAACACCCAAGTGGTATCACCTCTTGTAGTTGGGATGTCCTGTTTTATTTAGTTGTGTTTGTATTTCATTGACATCAGAGAATCACAGAACATCAGGGACTGGAAGGGACCTCGAAAGATCATCCAGTCCAATCCCCCTGCCGCAGCAGGATCTCCTAGATCCAGTCACACAGGAACGTGGCCAGGTGGGTTTGAAACATCTCCAGAGAAGGAGACTCCACAACTTCCCTGGACAGCCCCTGCCAGGGCTCTGTCACCCTCAACTGGAAGGAAGTTCCTTCTCATCTTGATGTGGAACCTCCTCTGTTCCAGCTCACACCCACTGCCCCTTGTCCTGTTGCTGGGTGCCCCTGAGCAGAGCCTGGCTCCATCCTCCTGACACCTGCCCTTCATATATTGATCAACATCCATGGGGTCACCCCTCAGTCTCCTCTTCTCCAAGCTCAAGAGCTCCAGCTCCCCCAACCTTTCCTCAGCAGCGAGATGCTCCCCTCCCTCCATCATCTCTGTGGCTCTGCACTGGGCTCTCTCCAGCAGTTTCTGGAACTGAGTGGCTCGGAACTGGATACAACCACCCAGATGTGGTCTCCTCAGGGCAGATCTCAGTATGCAATACACCCATGAGGATTATTGGGATCAATTTGATTTCCATTTTGAAGAGAGACCACTAAACCAAACCTGATGCCAGCTAGGTGATCCTGCCGTGGAGAGGGGATTGGACTGGATGATCTTTGGAGGTCCCTTCCAATCCCTAATGTTCTGTGATTCTGTGACTTGCTCTAGGTGATGCTGCTGTGGCAGGAGGACAGGACTGGATGATCTTTCAAGGTCCCTTCCAATCCCTAACGTTCTGTGACTCTGTGACCTGGGCAGCCCCTACAATGGAACAAACCAACCAAACAGCGCTCAGCCAGCTGCCTAGAAGGGTGAGGAATGAGCCCAGGGCTCAGCTGAAGCTGCCCAAAGTGGACCAGGTGGCCCAGGACCCACCTCGAAGCATCGGTGCTCTGCTCCTAGCTGAGACAGGCTAATTAATGAGACATTAAAGAGGCAGAATAACTCTTCGCAGCCCTCACTTACGCTGCTAATTCCCGCCTCGCCCCACCATAGACAAAGAGACGGTGCAGTGCGCGCAGAGTAATTTGCGCTGTGTTTCGCGGCGAATGAATTTAGGGGGAGCAAATACAGTTATGCAGAATTCAAATTAAAGTCGACACTAATGCAAATACGGGCAACGCGAGCGCGTGGCGGAGAAGTGTGATGAGGCGGCGGTTTTAATCAGGTCCTTTTAACACAGGTGGCATTTTAAATCCTCGTCATTTAAATTGGATAAAAGGCGTTAGCTGGGAGAAGGAGCATCGGGGAGCAAAATTCATGGGGATGGCTGTGGAGCAGCTCTGCCACGGCTCCTTCTTGAGGGATGCAGGAGGGGAACTGGGCTCAAGGGACACTCGTGCTGTTGCTTGGAGGGGAGACACAACACAAGGTAGTGAGTGGAAACCAAAGAACCACATAGAAAGACGCAACATCAGGTGTTGGAAGGGACCTTGAGAGATGATCCAGTCCAATGCCCTTGCCACAGCAGGATCCCCTAGATCCAGTTGCACAGGAACATGCTCAGGTGGGTTTGAAATGTCTGCACAGAAGGAGACTCCACAACCCCCCTGGGCAGCCCCTGCCAGGGCTCTGGCACCCTCACTGGGAAGAAGTGACTTCTCACATTGATGTGGAACCTCCTCTGTTCCAGCTCACACTCACTGCCCCTTGTTCTGCCATTGGGTGCCCCTGAGCAGAGCCTGGCTCCATCCTCCTCACACCCACCCTTCCCATATTGATCAACATTCATGGGGTCACCCCTCAGGCTCCTTCTTCCACAGCTCCCTCAGCCTTTCCTCAGCAGGGAGATGATCCCCTCCCTCCATCATCTCTGTGGCTCTGTGCTGGACTCTCTGCAGCAGCTCTGTGTCCTTCTGGAGCTGAAGGGCCCACAACTGGACACAATCACCCAGATGTGGTCTCAGCAGGGCAGAATGGAGGCAGAGGAAAACCTCTCTCCATCTGCTAACCACCCTCCTTCTAATCCACCTCAGGATGCCACTCGCTTTCTTGACCACCAGGGCCCATTGCTGGCTCCTGGCCATCCTGCTGGCCACCAGGACCCCCAGGTCCCTTTGTCCTACAACATTGCTCTCTAAGAACATTGCTCTCTAACAGGCCAGTCCCCAACCTACAGCAGTACCTGTACCAGCAGCTTTACACTTTGCTCAAGACACCTCTTCTGGAGCATCCCCATGACCCCACTGGAGATCCCTCACCCTGGTCACACCCCTTCTCTGACACTTAACAGCTCTCTGACCCTCCTATAGCCATCGGATTGACACTTCATGGCAGCGCAGGTGCTCTTCACCCCTGTCATCCAAATCATGATGGGAACCCAACAACCCAACCCAAGCGGGGCCAACGCTACCGTCGCCCTCGTTCCTGTGCAGCCCAACTGTGTGTGAGTGTGAGGCTGCCGAAGCTCCTCACTGCTTCCCTAGGTTTTTCTTTCACCCTAAACCAGTGGAGCCAGAAAGAAACCCCCAAAAGAAAGCAAAAGGCAACGATGGAGGCGTGGAGTCCGCTTCACCTACTTCAAAGCGGGGTGATCCTGCACGGGAGCTCCTGGCTAACAATAGGCATTAAGTGCAGCGACTTCACAGGAGCTTTGCAACCTGGCAAGAGCCACAGTCATTCCTGTCTCAGTCACCGGAACAATCTAGCTGGCAACTGAATCCTTTGGCCTTTTATTCAAAGGGAATAGAATGGCCCTGGCAGGAACACGCTGCCAGCACGGCTCTGCCACGGGTTTCTCTGCCACGAGATAAGACGCCTTGGCGTGAGGCACCATCTCCATCCAGCGCTTGTTCACCCACCGGAGTGTGGTGGCTACATCCCGGCCAGCTGTGGGGTCTCCATGGAGTTCCCCGCTCGCCCCGGGCTGGGGACGTGCTTCGCCGAGCTGGCGCAGAGCTGGGCTGGGGCACGCTGCTTCCTTCCTCGGGTCGCCTTGCTCCTGGAGGGCTCCAACAGCACCTGTGGACGCGGTGGTGGGGAACGGGAGGGAGAAGCTAGCTGTGATGAAGAGGAATTGCTGAAAGCATCGACCCTTCTTTGTGTCTGTCTGCAGACAGTGGGACCCCACCTTGAGGACTGGGGCCAGTTTTGGGCACCACAGGATCAGAAGGATGTTGAGGTGCTGGAGCAGGGCCAGAGAAGGGCAACGAGGCTGGGGAGAGGGGCTGGAGAACAGACCCTGTGCAGAGCAGCTGAGGGAACTGGGGTTATTGAGTCGAGAGAAGAGGATGCTGAGAGGAGACCTTCTTGCTCTCTGCAGCTCCCTCAGAGGAGGTTGTAGTGAGGCTGCTGCTGGTCTCTTCTCCCAAATTACTGATGACAGGACAAGGGGAAATGGCCTCAAGTTGCATCAGGGGAGGTTTAGATTGGATCTCAGGTATATGTTCTTTCCTGAGAGAGCAGTCGGGCACTGGAAGAGGCTGCCCAGGGAGGTGGTGGAGTCCCAGTCCCTGGAGGTGTTTAAAAACTGAGTAGCTGAAGCACTTGAGGCCATGGTCTGTGGGTTAGGAAGCTGTTGGGTTAAGGGCTGTACTTCTTGATACCCAGCCCTCATGGATTTATAGACAGGGATTAAATATCCCTCACAACCTTCTTCTCTCCAAGCTGAAAAGGTGGGGCTCTCACTTCAGAGCAAGCCGCAGAGACCTTTGGAGCGATGACAATTGATGCTGAAGATGCTGATTGAGGTCTCTCAATCTCTCTTCATAAGGCAAGAGCTCCACAAGTGCCTCCATACATGTACATGAGGTTCAGCCAAGCTTCCTTCTCCTCTTCCCTACTGTAAGTGTAAATATCTTGGAATGTGTCTGTGCCATGGCTGAGCCAGATCAGAGCTGCTCTTCACCCAGACCCTTGCACCCATGGGATGGCAGCCACAGGTGCCAGCCAGGTCAGTGGGGAGACGAACTAATCTCCCTGGCAAAACACAAATGAAGTCAAGTTTTCATCTATAGTGAGGATCACAGCATCATGGAATGTTAGGGACTGGAAGGGCCCTCCAAAGATCATCCAGTCCAATCCTGCTCCAGGACAAATTAATAGGAGTAGTAATAACAGCAACAGCAATAATAATAGTGTTAATAATAATAGTTCTAATAATAATAACAACAAATATTGCTGTCTGGGGTGCCTGAGCTGGCCGTGGTGAAGTTTAGGAACCCTGAACCCAGTCCAAGGCATCAAGGCTGCCAGGAAGATGCCCGGGGGAGTGAGGACAGGTCACCCATCTCCTTCGTGCATCGCTGGACAAGGCAGGAGACACGCAGCCCTTTGCAGGACTGGACGTCTGTTGCCCCAGGTAGGTTCTGCCTGGCAGGGATCCCTCCCACAGGACACCTCTGGCTCCCGGTCCCACCCCAGCCTGCTGTTTCTGGTGGAGCCCAGGGGCTCAGCCCCTCCAAGGTTTAATATCCCTAGAGCTGTCCCGATCCCCTGGTGTGAGCTCAACGTTGCTCAGATGCCTGGGAGAGTAATAAAAAGTGCTCTAACACCTTGAGTTCTCCCCCCTGGATATCCCAGAGGGGAACAAACGCCTGCAAGTGTCCAGTTAGGGGGAAAAACCACTCTGCAGGGTTCAAAGGAGGGGGAAAACTCCCCTTAAAATTGAGGGGGGACAACCCAGGAGGCTGTTTGCTGGGGCTCCAGGAAGGGAGGAAGGGTCTGGGGCGAGGGGACTTTACCCCACGGCCATCCCCCAGCCTCTCGCCTGCCTGTGTCCACAAACCCTGCTGAGGACTTAACGAGCCTCCAGGTCGCTATTGTCCTGACAAACCTGATTGAAACCAGCCGAGGAGCGACAAGGGTTAGGAGGGGAGGGACACGCAGACAGGGCGACACCGGGAAGCCCGTCTGGGTGGAAATCAAAATGGATGGGGCTCTCACTTCAGCGCGAGCCGCAGAGACCTTTGGAGCGACGGTAATTGATGCTGAGGAGCACCCGAGTGGCCCTGACTCGCTGCTCTTTAGTGCTTCCATTTCTGGTGGGCGACGCGGGGAAGGGACAAGGGGAGAAGCCGGTGGAGGAGAGGAGTTGGTGAAGAAGCAGAGCAAGTGATGAAGAAGAAGTGATGTGATGCAGTCTGCCCTGGTTTTGCTCTCCGAGGCTCCCCAGGAAGAGCCAGTGAGATCTTTCCCTTGCTGGGGGAATAAGAAGAGAGGCTGGGTGCTGATTTTGATCCCACTTTGGTCCCAAGGGGTAGTTTATCCCCAGCTTTTAGGGAGAGCTGCTTTCCAAGGGATGGGCCCCTGGGTTCAGCAGCTACCTGGGGAGGATGACTAACCCTTATCAGGAGGCTGGAGTAAAGTCCACATTGCTCAACACCTCTCCAGCACACCTTGGACCTTGCCTAATGCATTTGGAAGGGAGAAGGCAAAGAAAGTGGGGCAGCTCCACCACTCCCCCAGTTACTTCTGCTGCAGAGAGAGCCCAGTGAAGAGACGCAGAGACAATGAAGGGAGTGGAGCATCTCCCTGCTGAGGAAAGGCTGAGGGAGCTGGGGCTCTGGAGCTTGGAAAACAGGAGACTGATGATGAAGATGATGAAGGGAGAGGAGCATCTCCCTGCTGAGGAAAGGCTGGTGGAGCTGGGGCTCTGGAGCTTGGAGAAAAGGAGCCTGAGGGGTGACCCCATGGATGTTGATCAATATGGGTAGGACTGGTGTCAGGAGGATGGAGCCAGGCTCTGCTCAGGGGCACCCAGTGATAGGACAAGGGGCAGTGGGTGTGAGCTGGAACAGAGGAGGTACCACATCATTGTGAGAAGTCACTTCTTCCCAGTGAGGGTGCCAGAGCCCTGGCAGGGGCTGCCCAGGGAAGTTGTGGAGTCTCCTTCTCTGGAGACATTTCAAACCCACCTGGCCATGTTCCTGTGCAACTTGATCTAGGGGATCCTGATGTGTCATGGAGGGACTGGACCACAGAACCACAGAACATGAGGGATTGGGAGGGACCTCAGAAGATCATCCAGTCCAATCCCCCTGCCAGAGCAGGATCCCCTAGATCCAGTCACACAGGAACACATCCAGGCAGGACCGAATGATCTCTCGAGGTCCCTTCCAATCCCTAATGTTCTTTGATTCTGTGAAGAGCTGGGCCAGCAGGTCCTACTCCCCTCTTGCCTGGGCAGCCACACAGAGTGTTGGGATGATGGGGCTTTCCTCCTAACACCTTGAGAGGGACAGGAATGTTTCCCACGCAGGAGCATAGCGCATTCAAAATCCCGAAGCCACCTTTGTCTGGGCAAGAGCAACCCAGACCAGCGGCAGCGCTGAAGTTGGCTGCCATTAGCCGCTGCATCTGCTGCACAAAGCCCCGGCTGCTGTTAGCTGTGACCGGGGAATGGCACCGGCGAAGTATGCTGGCAATGTTTAACAAACCATCCGTCTTCTACCTGGTCCCGCTCAACAGAAACCTTTGTTTGAACCACGGGTCTACTCAGCCACGCCGCTGGCTGCTTATCGGGACGATTAATCTCCTGGGCATCGCTGTATTAATTTGAGAGCTGTCCTTTGCTATCCTCCATCCCCCACTGGGGTGGTGGGAGGGTGAGGAGGTGCTGCTGCTGCTGCGGAAGCTGAGGTCCGTGCTTGCCCGTCGCTGGTACAGCCTCAACCCCATCGCTTACACCCCAGCCCCAGCACAGGGAATACCAGCTCCCTCCGTGGGTGTTCATGATGCTAGCGGCTATTTGGGGTGCGGGGGGAACATGTCCCATGTCATCCCCTGCATCACTCCAGCACGATGGCTGGTGGTGGGGATGCTGCAGCAGGAGCGTCTCGCTCCATCCCTAAGTGGCATCCCAAGAGCAAGGAGGCACGAGGCCAGCCCTGCCGCATGGAGCGGGGCCCAGGAGCAAGCAGGGCAAAGGTGGCTGTCGGGGAGGCAGCTGCCGTGGGGGGTCGGGCCCCGAATTCCTGGCTGAGTGCTCTGCACACACACCTTATCTCACCAGGCTGTGTTTGCGCAGCAGAGAGCCAGCCACTCCGTCTGGGAGGACGGCCAGCACCCACCTGAGTCCCCCAGCTCCGGCTCCTTCTGCCCCTGCTCTGTCTCTAAGTAGCCTCGTGTCCCGATGGAGGCTTTTGGGCAAGATGCTTAGCCACCCTCGATGGACCTGCTCTCCGTGACCTGGCTCACTGAGGGTGTTGCTCGTTCACACCTCTCGCCTGGATGTGTTCCTGTGCAACTTGGTCTAGGTGATCCTGCGGCGCCCCTTGTCCTGTCACTGGGTGCCCCTGAGCAGAGCCTGGCTCCATCCTCCTGACCCCCACCCTTCACATATTGATCAGCATTCATGGGGTCACCCCTCAGGCTCCTTTTCCCCAAGCTCAAGAGCCCCAGCTCCATCAGCCTCTCGTCAGCAGGGAGATGCTTCCCCCCCTCCATCTGCCTGGGTTTCATGGAAGCCAGCCAAGCACCTTCTCTCCAGACCCACTGGGGTGAAGGTGAGGGACCTGGAGATGCCGATAAGCAGGTGAGAATCAGCTCAGGGTTTTCTACAGCATGGAGGGGGCAGGTATGACTGTGTGCTGCTCCCAGCTCCTGAAGCCCCCTGATGTCACCAAATGCCAGCTACAGCCCCTCCAGGTGCCAAGAGGAGCTTTAAAACGTTTATTTGAGCAAACCCTGAGTGCTCCTGCAGCAGGTCTTCACCCTCTTGGCTGTGATCAGCGCCATGGGAAACGTCCAGCTCCTTACTAAAAGCATCAGGTAGGAGAGCAAACACTCCCAGCCCACTGACCCCCCTCCGATGTACCTGCTGGGCCCCCATTTGAGCACGTGGTTCCTTCTGACCTGCCTTGCCATGGGTGTAAAGATGCTCTTCTCCCCCCATTAGTGCAGCTGGAGGTGCCCAGGGCTACCTGTGCACATGATGGTCTGTGGCGGCCGCTGCCCGGCCACCCCTGCCCTCTTGAAGCAGCCTCTGTAATTGCATATTTACCCATAGGAGGCTCTCATTATCTCATTATCATGAGAGGTTAACCGAGTGGCTCTGGGTCACCGAGAAGGTCACTAACGACGTTAGGAAGGGCTCAGATTCATTCGTGGCCTCGGCATCGTTTCGGAGCAGGGGGGGACTCATCCCTTTGCACACGAGTGAGCAGGGGAGGGGGGGGAAGCTGAACATCCCCACTTCCCTTTGCACCCCAAAATCAGGTGGAGTGCACTGCAAACAAAAACTGAGCCCCCAGCTGCAAGAGCCAGGGTTTTATTCCTCCTGTGTGGGGCAACAGGGCTTTTCTGTGCTGCACGCCCAGCGAGTTCTGCACGCCCAGCGTGTTCTGCACTGGCTTCAGCTGCCACCCACCCCCGTGGGGAAATGCAGGGGCTGTTGGCATCAAGGACAAGACTTGAGCTTGGGAAAAGCACCTAGAAAGAGAAGGATTTCCACCCCAGAGCAGGAGAAGCAGCCTCTCCCCCTGCCTAAGCTAAACCTGCTGCTGCGTTGAACCCAAGGCAGGCAGAAACCCTGCCTGCGCTGGCAAGGGGACAGAGGCTGCCCTGTTTGGATCCGAGATGGGGATTTCTGCGGCTGAAAGCGCCGTCGTTGTTCTTCCAGGAGAGCTTCCCTCTTGGCCGGCTGCACCCCAGCATAGGATGCACGCGGCTGACCGGCTGCAGCGGCGGAGCGGGGAAGCCGTCGGAGCAAGCGATTATGAATGAGCTTTGGAGCTTCCCGCGCCCCTGTCAGATCCTGAGTGATTCACCCCGCGAGTCCAGTCACACCCGCAGGAGTTCATTAAGAACACCTCTTAGACTGGAGCCGTGTGGCCAGGGAGGGCCATAATTAATCTGCTGCGCTCTGGTAGCCCATCACTTGGGCTACCAGAGGGCTCGGCTCCACTTCCAGCGCAGCTACGCCTGGGAGCAGCTCCTGCCCGCTGCTTCCCATTTATCTTCTCCCCACTAGACTAAAGAGCCTTTTAGCACCCTGGGTTTTCTCCCTGGGGGGCTGATCCTACGCTGTGGTCAACTCATTTCTCAACATCTCTGGGCAGCTCCGTGGGGAACCTGGGTCGCTGCCTGCACGCATGGCGGCTCCTTGTCTCAGCCTTGCATGAACCTCCTGGCTCACTCCTGCAGCTGAGACCGGCTCTGTGTCCTCAGCTGGAAGGCAGGAGCTGGCTCTGAGCTAAAGCCTTTGGAAAGTGATGGAAAACTTGCTTTCTGAAAGCTTTGACTTGGAGCAGAGCAGCCTGCAGCACCTCAAAAACTGAGCAAAGCAAGGGCTTCAAACCATGGGCTGCTGCCAGCCTGGTGCAGGATGGTATGGGATGCTACAGGCTGGCCAGGTAGAGCATCAGGGACCTCCTCCCACCTTCAGGTGCTGGGACTTTGCAGAAGGGAGTGTCAACACTGGTGCATCCCTCCTCTTGGCCAATCCTGGAGAGCCCCACCCTACAAAGAGGGCTCAGGTACCCTCACCCACCTGGGATGCAGCAGCTGCTGGTGTTTACGTGGTGGCTTGAAGGTGAGGAGATGCAGCTCTGGTTTCATCCTCTGAGGTAGGGCTCTCCTTCCTATGCCTGGGTGCTTTCCCACAGCCTGGCTTTGAAGCCCTGGTGTTTACTTGGCTGTTTTGGAGATGTTAGGAGTAAACAAGCACAAGTGGCTAAGGGGACTGGTCCTGACCTAGCTCCATGTGAGCAAGCTGCAGGTGTGGGAGCAGCTTTGCGTGTGTTAAGCTCGTGGTGGCTACCAACAAGCCCTTGGACATGATGTGAGTGTGCAGGCATCTCCTGAGGACAGAAGAGCCCTCTGAGATCTGGCCTCATGGGTGCTCTTACTGCCTCCAAGGTATCTCAGGTGGCTCTTAGCTGTAGAGAAGTGTTTTAAGCTGCGTTCTTTGTTCTAGCTGCTCTGCCAGACCCTTGTTGCAAAAGAGCCGTCCCCACTCGGTCCTTCCAAAGGGTGAGGTGGTGAGATCAAAGCTCTCGGTGGCCTTGGGGCTGCAATGTTTACCTGGGGCTGTGGAAATCTGGCTGTGGTGCTGCCCTGGATCTGCTCTGAGCTCACGGTGTGCTTGCCACAAGCCAGGGCATGCAGGCTCTCATTTTGGGGGGACTCTGAGCTCCCTATAGTGACCCTATAGGAAAGGGATTGGTTATAGTCACAGCTGGGTACCAAACCTCCCCCAGCTGTTGGGGTCTTGGTGTGAGGGTGAGCACTCAGGAACTACATCCTGTGACAATATCCTGTCTTTGTGATCTTCTCAAGCTATCTGTTGTTGGTCTGGTGTGGTCCTGTTGTTCCTCTTGCCTGATCAGTCCAGGTGAACCAGAGCCCCAAAATCTCCCTATGAGGCAGGTGGTACCTCCAGCACCGGTAGAATTAATGGTCCAGGTGAACTGTGATTTCAGGATCACAGAACATCAGGAGTTGGAAGGGACCTCGAAAGATCATCCAGTCCAGTCCCCCTGCCCCACAGCAGGATCCCCTAGATCCAGTCGCACAGGAACATGGCCAGGAGGGTTTGAAACATCTCCAGAGAAGGAGACTCCACAACCCCCCCGGGGAGCCCCTGCCAGGGCTCTGCCACCCTCACCATGAAGAAGGTCCTTCTTACATTGATGTGGAACCTCCTCTGTTCCAGCTCACACCTGTCACCCCTTGTCCTATCACCAGATGACACTGAGCAGAGCCTGGGTCCATCTTCCTCACACCCACCCTTCCCATACTGATCAACATTCACGGGGTCACCCCTCAGGCTCCTTTTTTCCCAGCTCCCTCAGCCTTTCCTCAGCAGGGAGATGCTCCCCTCCCTTCAGCATCCTTACGATGGCTTTGTGCTGGGCTCTCTCCATCAGCTCTGTGTCCTTCTGGAGCTGATTGGCCCAGTACAGTCTTCCAGATGTGATCTCATCTGGCAGAGTAGATGAAGAGGAGAAACTCCCTCCATCTACTAACCACCCCCCTTCTGATCCACCCTAGGATGCCATTTGCCTTCTTGGCCACCAAGGCCCATTGCTGGCTCCTGGCCATCCTGCTGGCCACCAGGACCCTCAGATCTCCTTCTCCTCTGCTGCTCTCCAACAAGTCAGTCCCTGGGGCTGTTCTTGCCCAGATGCCAGACTCTACCCTGCCCTTGTCCTAGTTCATTCAGTGTCTCCCTACCCAACTCTCCAGCCTGTCCAGGTCACAAGTGCTTCATCCCATGAGGCACTAGAGACCTATCGTAGTGGTAAGGTGCTCTCTCAGTACTAGAGACCTCAACAGCTTTTCCAAGCTCAGCTCAGTTCTGTGCT
Source organism: Phoeniculus purpureus (assembly GCA_028565055.1). Classification (NCBI taxonomy): domain Eukaryota; kingdom Metazoa; phylum Chordata; class Aves; order Bucerotiformes; family Phoeniculidae; genus Phoeniculus; species Phoeniculus purpureus. Next base: position 12,884 of record JAOXOE010029169.1, read on the forward strand.
ATGGAGACTTCCAGGCTCCTTCAACATCCTGGAGAACTTTATCTCCCTGAGTCACCGTTAACTGCCTGTTAGAAATCTAAGACATTTAAGGGAGTTTCCTCTTTGATCTGATGAAACCCAAAACAAACCGAAGCTGCCACAAGTGGCCCAGCCCCACATTCCTCCGGTGGCTTTGGTGTGTGCCAAGTTCATGGGGAACATGGTGGCAAGAGCTCTCTGGGTCAAAAAGTGCTTGAGTAGAAACTTCTCAGCTGCCTTGTTTTTCCTGAGAGCAGCTCCTGCAGCTGCTCTTGCCAGGAGGATGGAATGGACTGCAAGCCCTGGCTGCCTTCTCAACACTTCAGCTGCATGGGGGGCAGCATGGAAACCCATAGAGCGAATGAAGGAGCCCTCTGTGTTTTCCTCAAGCTCTCCATCCAGCCTCCTCTGAGACAAAGAGGGATGCAGGCAGCATCCCTCAGTGATGGAGGACCAAATAGCTAAGGAATCACTCCATCATAGATCATTAGGGATTGGAAGGGACCTCAAAAGATCACCTAGTCCGATCATTTGTTAGGTTTTGGTAGATGCTCTAACCTTTCCATCTGGTAGAGATGCTTGTTTGTCCTTAAAGGTACCTGAGTGCCTGCAGCCCAGGGTAGAAGAAGGAAAAGGGTGGCTCACCCACCCTCTGGCTGAGCTGGGCTTTTCTGACCGATATTGGGGTGGAAGCTGGGATCGTGGGGGGGCAGTTCTGCTGGTTTTCCATACCTGGGTGGTGTAAATGGAGGGACAAAGCACCGAGAAGACCTCTGGTGGGGCTCTCCCTCCATCACCATGACAGGCTCTGCTGTTGGGGTGGGTGAGGATTTGATGGAGTCAAGGGAGAAGTTCAAGCACCTTGAAGTTTGACTGTGATTCTCGCTCGAGCTGGCACAAATCACCTTCACCCAGCAGCTTTACGAGGGTCTGGGACCTAAACAGTCCTTTACGCTGCAGAACGGGGGGTTTCTGCTCAAATCCAGAGGGAGCAAACACATTTTATTTGCAAAGTCAGGGGAAGCAGAAGCAGCTGCTCATGCTCGAGCTCAGGAAGGACCCCCGTGCTGCTCAGACTCAGCCTTGAGAGACGAGGTCCTAAAACCCCCCAACACCTTAGACGCGTCAGTCAGACCGTTGCGGGGCGGAGGGGGAAAGAAAAGCGCTGTGGAAAGTACTCGAGGCTCTTAGTGCCACCAGGGAGCGGGGAGGAGAGGAGCGGAGCGAGGCTGTCTGCATTCCTGCCCAGCCGTACATTATTCGCTGGGGATTATTTGCTCAGCCCCAAGGCGCGCACACACACACACGGATTGACAGCTGCGGGGACGTACAAAGCGCTGCATTCAGATGGCCAGTATGGAGCGGAGGGGCTGGGTGATGTCTCCAGCGTGCTCGCCCTGTCCTTCAGCCCAAAGGGAGAGCGAGAGAGCCTTGAGGTTGGAGCAGAGGAAGCTGCGCGCTTGCTGCTGGGAGCCCAGGGAGCTCTTCTGTGAGGGCTGCGAGCTCCGCTGGAGAGCGAGTTCCGCTGTATGCACACATACAGAGAACACGCAGATATGTATGTTAGATATATAGATATATATGTGTGTGCATAGGGGTATTTTATATGTTATGTGGAGTCATTAGGGATTGGAAGGGACCTTGAAAGATCATCTAGTCCAACCCCCCTGCCATGGGCAGGGACACCCCACCCTATATACATGTAAAATACCCCTATGCATGGGTGCATAGCCTGAACACACACATATATATGTATGTTATATATATAAAAAATACCCCTATGCATGGGGTGTAGCCTATGCACACACATATATGTGTGTTATATATATAAAATACCTCTATGCATGGGTGCATAGCCTGAACACACACACATATATTTATAATGTCATATATATAAAATACCCCTATGCGTGGTTGTGTAGCCTATGCACACTCCTATATGTGTGTTATATATATAAAATACCCCTATGCATATGTTT
>JAOXOE010029170.1:0-14880 GCA_028565055.1 Phoeniculus purpureus
GGACTCCCATTAATTTTTAACCCCGTTGCCCTGTGGGGTCAGACCTGCTGGGCTGGGTCCTGACCCCACAGCCCCCCCCAAACCATCACATCCAGAACACAGAGCTCCTTCCCTGGGTGCTGGGGGGTGCAGCCCCAACCTGGACTGTTACCCCCATCCTCACCCCCCCAGAACTTGTACCCCATCCCATCATGGGGTCTCTGGTGCTCTCAAAGCCCCTCGCTGCTTTCCCACCTTCCTCAGGGTGGGGGGTCCCGTCGTGGGGGTGCAGAGGGCTGCAAACCCAGCACCCACTGGGCTGGCACCAGCACGGGAATCACCCCATCCCCCCATCACCCCACACACACGTGTGACCCCCCCATCCCCCCTTGGCCCCAGTGGGGCCGCTGCCCTCGATAAAAATAACTGGAGTGGCTGGGCTGGGGCTGTGGAACCTCCCCCAGCTTTGGGGGGCTGTGGCCGAAAGTGGCCACTTTCTGTTTCCTTTCCTTATGGGGTGAAGCAGAAGCTGAGTGGGTGACTTTCTGTTTCCTTCTCTTATGGGGTGAAGCAGAAGGTGGGGGGCAACAGCTTTGTTTCCTTCCCTTGTGGGATGAGACCTTATAGGGTGAGACCTTGTGGGGTGAAGCAGAAGCTGAGGGGTGACTTTCTGTCTCCTTCTCTTATGGGGTGAGACCTTGTGGGGTGAAGCAGAAGCTGAGGGGGTAACTTTCTGTCTCCTTCTCTTATGGGGTGAGACCTTGTGGGGTGAAGCAGACTGGTGGAGGGGCCACATCTTTCTGTTTCCTTTCCTTGTGGGGTGAGACCTTATAGGGATGAGACCTGATGGGGTGAAACACAAGGAGGGGCAACAGCTTTGTTTCCTTCCCTTGTGGGGTGAGAATTTATGGGGTGAAGCAGTAGGTGGGGGGGTCCAAGTGCTGCTGTGGGGCTGGGTCAGGGGGTCCCCCTAGCTGTGAGGATGCAGCAGCAGTGAGGTTCCCCCCCCCCCCATTCACAGTGTTCTTCTCCCCAGGGACCCCCGTGAACAGGATCCCCATCATGGCGAAGCAGGTGCTGGACCTGTTCCTGCTTTACCGGCTGGTGACGGAGAAGGGGGGGCTGGTGGAGGTCATCAACAAGAAGCTGTGGCGGGAGGTCACCAAGGGGCTCAGCCTGCCCACCTCCATCACCAGCGCTGCCTTCACCCTGCGTACACAGTGAGCTGTGGGGCGGGTGGCCGGGGCAAGGGGGTTGGCGTTAGCCCTCGGCTAAGCGGCAGTGCTGCTGGCCGGGCTCACAAGGAGGAGCGGGAGGGCTGCCCCGGGCACAGGAGCCCGGCGCGGCCCAGGCGGCCCGGCGTGTCCTGGGCACCCTCTCGCAGGAGCAGGGGAGCGGAGCCCGCGCAGCGAGTGAGCGGGAAGGGCAGGGCGGGGGAGACGAGGGGAGAGGGCGGGGGGCTGCTCCCGCCCGCGCTGCGGTGCAGCGGTGCCCGCCGCGCCCAGCTGCTGGGCCGCACCGCAGAGCCCTGCAGGCCTGCGGCTGCACAGGGCAGAGCAGGGCGCGTCTTACCGGGCTGAGGCTGGAGCGGCTGGAGTCCCCGGAAAGCCCCTGTCCTTACCGTAGGTTTTGAGAGCCCTGGCACTTAGGCAGGCAGACGAAACAGAGTCGTTGTGTGCCTTGCTTGCCAACTCAGAACAGGCAGACCCCGTCATCGTAGAGACCCCTGTCAGCCGCTGAGGACTTCAGTTGGTATTTCTGCTTTTCAGCGAAGTCTTGAGCCACGACCTGAAAGAGGTAAAAGTAAGCCCCGGATGTTCGCTGAACTGTGCAAGTAGACAACGTAGAATTAGACTTTTTCTTCTTTTATTTCGTTTGGAACGACAGCTGCGGGCCGGGTGGACCTTTACACAGAGGTGCCGCACTCTGAGAGGCCTTTGGCGCAGGGCACTGCTCTCTGCCGCGGCTCAGCCACCAGAGGGAGATGGGCTGCGCCTTTCCTGGGTGCTCGACGGTGTCGCAGTGCTTCGCGAAGTTTATAAACAAGCGGTTTCTGTAGCTTCAAAGTAACGACTGGCCCTGGTACGAGACCCTCAGACTTCCTTGCCTTGCAGTCTCGGCCCATACCTGTCCTGCTGCTGTTTGCTGCTGGGGTAGCTCTGCCCTTCTCGCAGAGTGCTGCTTACCTCAGGCTCTGCAAAGTACCTCTGTAGGCTGGGGTGCCTTCTGGTATGGGTGCTTCTCGTCCAGCACGAAATCTACAGTTCTTCCCACCTCTACATCTTTTACAGTGCCTTTCTGGTGTCCTCACTGGTCCAACGTCCTCTGGTTAGCCCTGGGTATCAGATACTAATAAAAAATGAATAGCAGAAGAAACCTTTTCTGCTTTCTACTCTGTTGTTTGTACATCAGTGGTAAGACAAGTCTAGCTAGTTTGTTTTCTGGCTTTATATCGTTTCCTCTGGTCTTGCCTTTATTCTTCCCAGTGAGGGTGACGGAGCACTGGAAGGGGCTGCCCAGAGGGGTTGTGGAGTCGCCTTCTCTGGAGATGTTTAAAACCCAACTGTGTATGTTGCTGTGCGACTTGGTCTAGGTGATCCTGCTGTGGCAGGAGGATTGGACTAAATGATCTTTTGAGGTCCCTTCCAGTCCCTAATGGTTCTATGATTCCATTGTTTTGAAGTGCTGCTCAGGCTGGAGGCCTACAAGTTTTCTCAATAGAGTGCCTACAGCACATATAGTGCCTGAGTTTTTAATATCCCTGTATTTAAATTCAGGTGTTATACTTGTGAGGCGACACCAAAATAAAGAAAAGCTCATTGAGGATCAGAATTCTAGACAGCACACATCAGAGAAGATAAGTAACAGCCAGCCAGTCAAATGAAGTGTAAAAGTGATGTACTTGAGGCTTGGATGCTAAGGCTGTCATCTGGAGCATACTAATTTCTCAAGGTTTTGCCATTCTCTTGGGTTCTTTATTTCTGTTTGAGAGAAATCTCACAAGATGCTTTAATTGGATTTTTTTCTTATTATAGCTTTTTATTAGCACATTAATCAAGCTTAACAAGACGTATTTTTAGATTCCTCACTGGCAGCACTTATCTCTCTGTGCTTCATATTTGAAGTACCAGTCTGTGAGGAAAAGGTGTTCATTGTCCGTTGCTCTAGGAAAATGTGTGTTACATTTAGCAGTTGTTCCGAGTTTTAATCATTGCAAGGACCCGTGCCAAAACAAAATAGCTAATGTTCTGCCGTCGCTTTCACCTGCCCTCCCCATTTGACTGTGTTGTCTGTCGAAAGGGCCCAGGGAGCAAAGGTAACTTCAGGGAGCCACTAGGAATTGCCAGCCCCTCTCCCCCTCCACTGTTTAGCTGACAGAGCTTTTTACGGACTCGAGAGTTGGTTGTTCATTTCCTGCTGTAGGAGTTTAAACAGCTGAATACTTGTGATATTGAGTTGTTTCAAGTAGTATAAGTAAGAGCTACACTCACCACAGGGGATTTACAGGTTTCTTTGGTGCTCTATCAAAATTGCATTGCTGTAGGTCTTGGTTAGCCTCTGTACCATTGTGTATCACATAATCACAGAACATTAGGGATTGGAAGGGACCTCGAAAGATCATCTAGTCCAATTCCCCCCACCACAGCGGGATCACCTAGACCAGGTCGCACAGGCACATATCAAGGTGGGTTTTAAATGTCTCCAGAGGAGGCTCTACAACCTCCCTGGGCAGCCCGTTCTGGTGCTGTCGCCCTCATGGTGAAGAACTTCCTTCTCTCATTTTGTGGAACCTCCTGTGGTCCAACTCACCCCCGTTGCCCCTTGTCCTACGTGGCAGGCTCCATGTTTCCTGGGCGCCTGTGATTTACACGTGTAATCACAGCTATCTTTCTCTGAGCCTGTGAAATGAGATAGTGTCAATAATTAAGGGTCAGAGGTTGTTATGAGTATTATTGCCCCACTCATTTAAACTAATGGCTGTTGCACTGAGGCAATGCACAGCGATATTTTACTGAATAGATGGTAACGTCTTGCATAAGACCCCGTTTTCTGAATCCTTACACAGCCTTTATGAAGCGCTTAACCATTGTAGGCCTTCCTACTCAGGAATGTGGAGTGGAGTGTTCACGTATGCCAGGGCTGAGCTGCAATTGCCTGCAACTTTTATTTATTCACTTAAGCCCCAAAAGCTATTACAAAAATGTCAATATTATACCTACTTGCATTTTCCCTTTTTCTTTGGTAAGAGTGTTGATCCTAGCTAGTAATCCCTTCCAGAGTTGCTTTTGCCTGAACAAATTAAATTTACAAACACCGAAGCAGAACCAAGCTATGCCTTCGCTCTCATGTGCAGGCTGCATGTGATCCCTTTAGGCCACAGTGCCACTTGGAATACTTAATGCTGACTTGCCGAGGCTCCCCAGCTGCACACTGATGTGGACGGGATTAAATCTCGGTTTGTTTCATCGGCTCCCTGGCTAGACAGCAGCAGCCGGTGGAGGGCTCGTGGTGTTTTACACTGTTCCACCACTGCAGTGCAAATAATAAGCGCATTAGTGATTCTGCTGACGTTCAGCACCTCGATGCAAATGAGAGTGTTTTCCTGTGTCTGAAATGCATTGTCAAGTGACGTGCTTGTCAAGGTTGTATAGTATAGAAGCAGAAGTCATTATGTTTACACCCAGAAGGTATTTCAGTGGCGAATTAAGGGCAGACCTTCATATCATACCGTTTATTAGACGAAGCTTTATAGTAAGCTCCTGTGCGATGGTTCAAAATAAGATTAACTGTTTGTGTTCCAGGCCTGAACTGCCAAGGGAGTCAGACTGTTGAAGCTTTCAGTTGTGAGATGCTTGGCTTTTCAGCTGATGATGGTGTTTTGGTTGAAAGGTAACTCTTAAGCTCTTCTGTTATTTTTGTGGTTGTTAGTATAAGTTTAGAAGATGCTTTAATTGGAGTATTATAAACTGGCATCTCAGTCAGACAGTGGGTGTCCTCCAAGCTTTTTTTTTCCTGACTGTCTTTGCTTTCTGACTGCCCGAAGGAAATTACAGTGTCGTGTATTCGTAATCATGTTATCTTTTATAGCTGCAGATCATTTTTATGACACTGTAGACATTCAAAGCCCCGATCGATATCAAGAGACTTGCTATCCTTATAAGCTCTATGACTCTGCCAAACTGTAGACATGAAAATTTTCCAGGTGAAGCGCTGCTTGATTTCATAATTTTTACAATGTCTAAAACAGCTGTCAAGCTCCACTGGATATAAAAGCATTGATTTTGGTTTTTGTAATACTTCCACTGTTGTCAGAGTCTGTCTGCTCTAATCTAGCATTGTCTCTTCTGCTGAAGAAACTGTTTTATGTTGCCAAAGGATTGCTGCTGTTCTTTTTTGTCTACAAGCAGTGCATTTAGCAACCTGTACTTGCTGGTGTTGGAGTATCACCTAGCATCACCTAATGCCAAAGTACGCAGTGAGCACACTCATACTTAACGTACCGAGACAGGCTTATGCAATTAATTTTGCATACGAGTCTGACCTTTTCTTTTCTTGTTTTAATGTTCCTGATTCCTAGTCTGTGAACTCTTAACTTCAGGTGAAATGAAACAAACTAATACTGGACCTCAGTTAACCTGTTTGTCAATGAGCAGGTGTCATTGTTTGTGAAGTGACAACTAGTGACGGTGACTGATATGAATGTTATTTATTTAAACATGTCTGTTTATAATCCATTTTAATTGAAGCACTGTGTGTTTCAGCCGCTGCAGGCTCTGTAAGTACTGTGCAAACTTGTGAGGGTGGTTTGACCTTTTAGGCACGGGGCTGGCCATGTTTTCAAGGATTGGAGCCTTTATGGAATTGCTTTATGAGGATTTAGCAATCTTTGCTTGTTCACACATGCTCTTAGTGACCCTAAAAACTTAGCCAAAGGTAGCTGGCAGGTAGGTGATCCTACTTAAACCGATCTGGGAGGCAGAGCAAGGTCGAATTGACCTTCTGTGTTCATGATATTTTAATAGAAAATTGTCTTTAAGGCAGGAGCTCTGTATATTTCTTGCCTTAGTTTATTACTACCAGAATGACTGTTAATAGAGTTCTCATAAGAACAGGATTTTTACTCTTTGAATTTACTCCCAACCTATTAACATAAAACTGGGATCTACATGTATTAATTAGGTTAATTAATACATTAATGCTTATTGACTTTTAAAAAAGGCATGTATGTAGCAGTTCATAAATTCGCTCTACAGCTACACTGCCACAGAATTTCTCACTCACTTCTTTCTTGTAGTTTTGACCTCTTCCATAAAACTCTGTCTGCTACTAATTGTGAAGGACAGCAGTTCAGGGTAATTCTTATAGAATCATAGAATCATTAGGGATCGGAAGGGACCTCGAAAGATCATCTTGCTCAAAACTACCCCTTTTTGTTCTACAGAAAATGCTAAAGAAACACCCACATCATCGTTATAATGCAGAAATAAAGGTAGAGTCATGGCTAGTAGATTGTGACCCAGAGGAAGCAACATGAACGACTTGGCTGCACAGAGAAATTTTAAGTTATGTGAGTGAAACTGCAAAAATGAGGATTGCAACCAAATGAAGGGAGCCAGCAGCCTAACTGAAGTCAACAGCCGGGTTAGGCAGAGCTTTACAGCCTGCTGGAGCTGGGAGACAATCCACAGGGTAACTGCAGCATTACCCTGCATTCAGGTGTGCATTCTGAATGTACTTCACAGGTACTTCATGGCTTTTTGCAACCCATCAGGCAAAGTCTGCTCTCAGTTTATGAAGAGCTGTTGTGCTGTCCTTGCAAATCAATTACGGGTCTTCATTAAGAGTAGAGGTCATATGACAAATCTGGAAACTGGTGAGACTCAGAAGCGACCTAAAGAACAACGTGTGTCGTCAGACAATGCGATTAGCCAGGGCAGCAGGCTTATGAATAAGTAAAGGGTACAAAGGAGGAATATTAGGGTACTTTGTGAGCACCGAGCTTGCCCGGCATAGATGACATGAGGCTTAGATTGGAAGCAGCTGTGTTTACAAGGTTTTAGAATAGTTTCCTTATCAAATATTAATATGTGGAAAAGCCCTGGTGTGAAAGCCTGGCAGTTGGTCCAACAGAAGATCCTTTTTTCCTTGCAGTGTTTGCTATGAAGTTGCTAAATAGCTCAGCATACTTTCAACACTGTTAAAAGAGGTGCCTAAACCCAAAACACAGCTAAGACAGATTTACAGATGGAAGAATATACAGACTCACAGAATAATTGTGGTTGGAAAGGACCTCCTAGACCAACCAGACCCACAACAACAAAAAACCTAAATACCTGATTGATTCATAAACACAGAATAACCCCCTCCATGCCTGCCACTACAGCAGGTCAGGAAGCACCATGTCTACACATTTCTTAAATAACTCCAGGGATGGTGACTCAACCCCCTCCCTGGGAAGGTCGTTCTCGTGCCCAACCACTCCTTCTGTAAAGAGTTTCTTCCTAATATTCAATTCAAACCTCCCCTGCCTCAACTTCAGACCATTGTCTAGGTGATCCTGCTGTGGCAGGGGGACTGGACTAGATGATCTTTTGAGGTCCCCTCCAATCCCTACTGATTCTAAGATTTCCCCTGGTTTTGTCATTAGTTACTAAGGAGAAGAGGTCAACATCCACCTCTCTCTCTACAGCCTCCTTTCAAGTAGTTGTAGAGGGCAATGAGTCGTTCCCCCCCTCATCATCCTCTTCTGCACTTGTCCCCAAGCCTGTAGCGTTGCCTGGGGTTGTTGTGACCGAAGTGTAAAATACTTTTACGTTTTGGCTTGATCTCTTACTTAGGCAAAGCTTAGAAAACCTCCTGAGGTCATGTGTGCGATGTGTGCACATATGAAATGGATAGTACAGGAAACAGAGATCTGATTGTTGTCTCCTACAGTGTTTTTATGCTTTGAAAGTACCCATTGCTTCTAGGAGACAGGGAAGTACCCAAGAGTACTCCGCGCTCCAAAGAGGTAAAATACAACAAACCGGCTGCTGCCCAGCCTCTCGCCTCTGCATGTCTGGTTTGGGATTAGCTAGGGCATGCCTTTGATGCATCTGGTGGGGGTGCTGTATAGCGACCGTGTGGTGCACGAGTACACGGGAGAGCAAATGTCATGACTTCTGTAGCCTCAAGTGAGGGTCTTTTAGCTTTACTGCCTTTCGGCATGTCTCGGCGTGTTTGTACCGTGGACAATTTTGGGTGCTCTTTGTCTCCAAAATGGTGACGTTTTTGTCTCCAAGCACTGAAAAGAACCGTTGTCAAATTCTGGAAAAGAATAGTGGGGGAAACAGTTTAAAGACAAAGAATTTTTGACAGATATAATCCGGGACACGGAGTGACTTTGGGCAGACTGGTCAGACTGCAGCTGCGGGAGCTCTAGATCAGACGAGGAAGGAAGTGTTTGAGCAGATGTGGTTTACAGGAGCAGCACAAGAAGCCATATGCTTCCTGCGGCTTGCTGTTATTAAATAAGTGTTAGTAGTTTTGTTTTGTGTTATGAGAAAGACCAGATTGGTCTGCATCTTGGAGGGGAAACAGTGGGATTAATTAGGTCCCTATTTATGCAGCTGATTCTGGACTTAGGCATGATGTCCTAGCAGAGCACTTAATATACTGAACCAATGGATTTGCAAGAGAATTCATCTAAGATCAGGTCTGTGGATGGTCTGTGGCACTGACGTACTGTGTTCTGGTGAGTTACTGTGAGCTCTGTAGTAAGAGAGCACTGGCACTTGTTTTCCACTGAAAGAAAGAGAAAACTTGTTAGGCAAAATGAAACTGCAGGGAAGAGCAGGTGCACTTCCCCAGCAGCTAGGATTTGTGTCTTGTCATACTAGATGAATGCTTAAATACAGGAAAGTTCTCTTCTTTATTCCCATTTCTTATGAGCACCCACTAGGAAGATGCTACAGGCTTCAGAAAATAAAGGGTGTGTAGAACAGTATTTACATTAACCTACTCCATGCTGTGAAGACGTTTGGAAATGAGAGGTCAGTTCTTTCTACTTCAAGTGTAAAGCTGTGCTGTGCTTACCAGTGAGGCAGAGCTGCAGGCTGCTTTTGGCTTTACCAAACTTCTGGAGAATAATCTGGGTGGGGGGGTTGTCACATCACTTAGGGCAGCAAATGACTACCTGCTAGGTTGACTTTTTTCAGCCCGTGCCACGTCTGCTGTAGTAGTTGATTTAATGTTCTGTAAGAACTTCTCTTCAAATTGACCTAACGGAGCTACCAAATAGTTTACATCTGTGAAGTGCACGTGAAACTACTGAAACAGGCTGGAATCTTAGCATCTCTTAGACTGCCTCTTAGATGGGAAAGTTCTGTTGATGTTCTCGACCAGCAGACAGCCTCACAAAAAGCATCTTAAATACAGCGAGGAAAATAGGCTCAACCCTAATAGCAGAGAGCAAGTCACATGTTGTGACCTAGGGTCTTCCTCACCCTTGAGGACTGTCTGTTGGACTGAGGTTTGAGCGCTTCTTCCCAGAACTGAGATGAGGATGTGGTGGGCATTTTTACGATTCATTTCACTTTGGTATCCAAATTAGTTCTTCGAGTGCTTATGCCATTGGAAGTAGTGCTGGAAGAGGGCTGTGCCATGAATAATAAGTTTAGGCAGTGCTGATAAATGCATGGCTTTAGAAATTGCTCGGAGAAGCTTTATTGTCTTGAAGCTTGCCCAGAATTAAATGTGAAATAATTGCTAATGCCTGGTATCCTTTGTCGAGTGCAGGTCATATACTCTCATCAAAACAGCTCATATCATTAGAGGGCTGGCTGTGTCATCTCCAGCAGAATTACTCCACACTATTGGTATTTCTTGGCAGGCTGACATGGTTTCACTTGACATTGCTGTAACCCCTGTGAAGGAAAGCGAATCCTACCTTTCTGTGAATAGTTCATTAGTGAGTCATCACGCCGAGGTGTTCTGAAGAAGCGTTCCCTCCGTTTGCGGGGCCAAGGGATGCCAAAGCTAGCGACTTGTTTTTTTTTTACTCTCTTCGTGCTACGCTGCAGTCTTTCCACTTCCTAAGCAAGCTTCTCTCCTAGCAAAGAACTAACCCCGAGCTCTCATCTATTGGTCTATAGAGTAGTCCGTGTTGTTTTTGCAAAGGGTCAGGAGCAGAGCAGTGAGAAGCTACTGCTGTGTAGCCTTTCTGAGAGCACTAGGTTGTCTGGAAGGGGACAAAAATGCTGATACAGAAAACATTGTCTCAGAAATTCAGGCAAGGAGCATAGATGTCTGTTTAGGAAAATGTGCCCAAGTCTATTTTTAATGACAAGGTAGTCTGATGTTGTTAGCAGTGAGCACGCAGGACATGTATTAAACACCACCAAGTAATGTGTCTTCACAGAATCACAGAACATCAGGGATTGGAAGGGACCTCGAAAGATCATCCAGTCCAATCCCCCCGCCACAGCAGGATCCCCTAGACCAAGCCACACCGGAACAGGGCCAGGCAGGTTTGAAATGTCTCCAGAGAAGGAGACTCCACAACCCCCCTGGGTAGTGCTTTGATCAGAGAACAGAGGGCTCAGCATTCACAGGCATGTTTAAAGCGGTGATGAAAATGTTTACACGGAGTCTGTTTGTCATATTTTTGAAGTGCAGGAGGCCTGACTTTTCCAGGTACCTGGATCAAGGTTCCTGTTGCTAGTAATGAGCTGGAACAGAAGGCCCTGTGTGGTGCATTTTTCTTGTATCAGGTAAGCCTTTCTCAGACGCCCTGTCGGAAGGCTCTTCCACTGACAGGCTTTTTTCTAAAACTGTATCAATAGCAGGTGTTCACTTTATTCTTTACTTTTCCGCTTCCCATATGTATTTCTTCATGTCTGCCAGAAAAGCTTGGCTATCAGTTTAAAGCCTGTTCTTGATAACAGGCAGGCAAGGGCTGGATGAGCTGTTCTTTATTCTTATGTGCAATATCTTGGGTATTCAGAGGGCTCTTTAGTGATCCCTTCCTCTAAGAAGCTCAAATAATTCCTGGTATTTTATTAATCTGTCAGAGCAGGGGTTGCTTCTGAATTTATCTTGGTGTTTCTGTCTGAAACAGGTGTGCAGACTGTGCTTCAAATTGCCAGCATTAAATCAACATAGTTTTCCTCCTCATTCTTCATCAATTTGTCATATAGATAAGGCCACTACCTGCACTAACAATCTTCCATTATATCCACAGTCCTTGCTGGTTTCTTCCCTAGGCTTCCGTCCACACCCACAAAGGCTTTTTACCTTCGGATGTGCTATGTCGTCTTCTCTATAGGTTTTTGTAACTCTACTGCTTAAGACGACATCTACAGATAGCTAATGACTCTCCAAACTGAGCATGGCATATGACTTGTTTTGCTAGTGATCCAGCTTGGTGATTTGGACTTCAGTCTCTGTTCCTGTGTGACTTGGTCCAGGTGATCCTGCTGTGGCAGGGGGGTTGGACTAGATGATCTTTCGAGGTCCCTTCCAATCCCTAATGATTCTGTGGTTCTATGACATAAATGAATCTGCACTGTGCAGGAAGCGTCCATCATCAGATTTTTACCCCGTGCAGTCTAACCATCGTTCACACTCTCTTGTTTTTCTCGTACCTGCTTGGCCTTAAGTACACTTCTGCGACGCGTGTACGTGATCCCCGTGAGGAAGATGCTCTTGTTTGCATTGTAAAAGAGTGAAGCATTCCTGATGCCTCTGCTGTAACGAATATTGTATTTAAAGGATCATGCCTCGTTTCTCTGCGTGCTGCATCAACAGCAGTGCGTTAGTCTGTCCTGATATTTCACTGTCTAAATGAGACAGCTAGGGGAGGAAGCAAAGACCCAGCAGATGAAGCGACCTCTTCCAGATGACAGTGCACATCTTTGACAGCGTGAGTAGATTCCCAGGCCAACCTACTAAATTTGGAGTCAATCAGGAAAAGGTGAGGTGTCTGGAATTGGCTCGAGTTTTGTTTTGTCCTTTTTGTGCTTCTCTACAGAAACAATTACAGCCATTTACAGGGGCTGTTGTAAACCTCAGCAAATGGGTGTCAGCAAATCCTGCTTTGAGTTATCATTTTGCTAATGTTTTTCTAAAATGAGGAAAAAAAAAACCCACCCCAAATTTTTGCACGGGAAGAAAGATGTCTCAGAGGCTTGTTGCTTCTCCTCCGTTAGAGCACAAGCGCCGATTAAAGAGGGTTTTCCAGGGTGTAAGCTCCATGTGTTGGCAGGCTGCACACTGAAAACACAAACTGCTAGACCTTTTTTCAAGGAATGGATTTCCCTGCAAAGGAAGAGATTAGCAAAATCATCGCAACAGCTGCATAAGAACTAAATCAGATGTAAAACAAACGGAAGACTCCCCTAGAAACTTCGGTAATTGTGCAAGGTGTTGGCAAATAAATACTTTAACAGAGGTGTTTCCTCTTTCAAATCAGACAGAAGCTGTTCATTCCCTCTGCTCGCTCTAACTGCTAGTGTGGGTGCCCCGGGCTTTTTCCTCTAGTGCAGCTGTGCTGCACTGAAATAAATGGTACTTCCTGGGGACTGCATCTTTAGTTACTGGTACAAGAGTCATCGTAATGTGCAATGAGATATTTCAATAATGCTTTCAAATGCCCATTAAAACACAACACTGCATAATAAAACCACAACTGCATGGTTTCAGATAGAGCTACCGGTGGTACAGCTACCTACCAGTTATTGCCTTCAAAGAGGAGCTACTAGAAAAATCGTAGGGCAGCAGGGAGAAGCATAAACCCCCCACGTGCTCAGTGTTGTAGCCTCGCTGATGTCTGTCTTTTACTTGCCACTCTTTTCCAGCTTTCTGTTTTGGTTTACAGTCTCCATTAGCACTGCGTTTTCATAGCTCATTTATTGCCTCGTATGAGAGGGAGTAATAGTTCGTGCCCAACAGGGTGTAATGTGGAAAAATGTGTTCAAAGTGTGTCTTCAAGGAGACCCCGGTTATTTCCCATTAAACATCTTGCCTGGGAGGGTGGAAGGCATGCTTTAACAGACAGGCTTTGTCTTCTCTATGAGAAAGGACTCTGAAGCGAGAATTTGTGCATTAAAGTGGGAGTGAAGGCAAGTGATACCTGTAAAGCTCACGGCCTCTTGTGCAGAATAGAAACCAGTAGGATTAAGGGAAAAACTAAACCATTTTGAAGAACTGTAGCTAAAAGTTCCCTTCCCTTTCCTAGGATCAGTCAGTAGCTACTAAAAATCAATCATGTTGAAGTTGGTTCTGATGCTGCACATACTGGTGACTTCTCAGGGCCTCGTCTGGGAGGTGCAGAATTTAGCTGCAAAGGACTTTGCAGCTGGGAAGGCTATTGTTTGCAGAAGTGGGTAAGGGTTCCTTCCCCAACTGTTGAGTACTTGAATGTCTTGGGTAGGATGTGTCAGCGCCTTGAGATTCTCAGTAAGGTGCAGGGCAAATAAACAAGGACTTAAGGGTTGTTCTGTGTGCTTGGAAGCTGACCTTCACAGCACCTGATGGTATCGGGCTCTGGCCTGTTTAATTGTCGTAGTTCTGTGCTTTTGGTTGTGGTCATTAGCTGGTTTTGCCCTTACGTACAGTTTGCAGTGGGTCCCATGTGAGGAGCTAAGCCTGTCGTCCTGGACTCTCGCGGTCTGTAATACGCACAGGCAAGCAGTAGCACCTCAAGCAGCAGCGTGTGTTTCAAGCATCAAGTGTACCCTGTACACTCATAAAGTGATCGAATTTGGGATCCTTTCAGTGACAGCCACGACTGTCTTGTTTAATGTCAGGCTTCTGGAAGATACCTTCCTAGCAAGTGCTGTTTAACCATCTGTCCCTTAAAGAGCAAGGAGACAGGTCTTGTGTTCGAGTTCCTCCCTCTCCAGCTGGAAACACTGTGTGTTGTGCTCTTTGCTGCGTGGCACCTGCTTGAGCATCCCAAGACCACATAGTTGTTTGTATGGTTCATGACGTTTACCGAGCGGTTGATAACCAAACGTGTCTGCTGCAGAAGAAGTGATTTTGGAATTTCAGTGGCTTCTTGCACTCCGTGCTACTTGTTTTGTCATCAGAGCTGTTCGAAGTTGTAGTGAGTGTTTTGGCACTCTGTTGGTTGATTGTTCTTAAGTAAGCTGGCAGTGTTGGTCTCACAGGTATTTCCAGTACTTTTATTTTAAAGCAAAGCTTTTTGTCTCTACAGCATTTAAAAGAGAAAATCTGTAGTTGCAATCTGAGCTGCGTGCTGCTTCGATAGCCCAGTCTGGTGTGGGTTTCTGCTTGGGGATGAATCAGGTTTCAGCTCCAATGGCCGTGTGGTTTGTTTCTGTTAGCTTGTCCTACACATCTACAGATCAGTGTCACAGCACAAACATCTCCTGAGCACATCATTAAAGTGTTTGTGTGTTCTGTAGATGTATGGGTTTGCCAGGTTAGAATGTTTGCGATGTAGAGGATTTCAATTTCTTTGTAGTTTGGGTAGAATTCTGGGGCATCAGCCAAAGAGAGGCGCGTGTTTACCTTCGGCTGATCCTTGGCGTTGGTGTGAGGAAGTTATCATGGTAAAGATGTCCGGGAACAACAGTCTCCTTTGACTGCTTTTAGTAGCTTAGAGGTATCAGTTCATTTGGGAAAGCTAAGAGCCACTGGAAAGGGAGCAGTGACCAGTTCACAGAATCACAGAACATTAGACATCTTCTCAATGTCATCTAGGATGAGGGGCAGTGGGTGTGAGCTGGAACAGAGGAGGTTCCACATAAATGTCAGAAGGAACTTCTTCATCTTCCCAGTGAGGGTGACAGAGCACTGGAACAGGCTGCCCAGGGGGGTTATGGAGTCTCCTTCTCTGGAGATGTTTAAAACCCACCTGGACATGTTCCTGTGTGACTGGATCTAGGTGATCCTGCT